>JAVIAB010000059.1:69316437-69321437 GCA_032433765.1 Megaustenia siamemsis
TCAAAACTCCCTCAAATGCCCCAAAAGTCTCACAAAGAAGCTAACAGATAAGACAGAACAAGACAATGTTAACATAAAGCAAACAGCACAATGTTAGCATTAAAAAGAACAGCACATTGCTAACATAAATCAGAACAGAACATTAACATAATGCAGAAAAACACATGTTAAGATAAAGCAGAACAAATATAATGAAGGTTGTATATTGTGCTTTTGTGCCAATGTATTTTTATAATTAATGAAGACATTTGTTTACAGTGTGAAGACCAACCAGACAGTCTTACTGCTCAACGTGATTTGGCACTCACTCTTAAGTCCACACTGATAGCTTTTGCAAATGGTAAATAATGTGCAATAAAATAATATTTGATTAAACCATGCCAATTTTATTTAAAGAACATTGTCGGTTTTCAGTACAACGTTGTTCTCACTACAGCCCGTCTGAACGAATCTCTATCTCAAGCCAGATATTTCAGTAGAACGTTGTTCTCACTTCACCCCGTCTGAATGAATCTTTGTCTCAAGCCAGATCTCCCAGTAGAACGATGTTCTCATTACAGCCCGTCTCTGGTGCTGAAGGGAGATTCCTTGACGTGTTGTGTCTCTGGTGCTGAAGGGAGATTTCCTTGACGTGTTGTATCTCTGGTGCTGAAGGGAGATTTCCTTGACGTGTTGTGTCTCTGGTGCTGAAGGGAGATATCCTTGACGTGTTGAGTCTTTGGTGCTGAAAGGAGATATCCTTGACGTGTTGTGTCTCTGGTGCTGAAGGGAGATTTGCTTGACGTGTTGTGTCTCTGGTGCTGAAGGGAGATTTGTATGACGTGTTGTATCTCTGGTGCTGAAGGGAGATTTGCTTGACGTGTTGTGTCTCTGGTGCTGAAGGGAGATTTGCTTGACGTGTTTTGTCTCTGGTGCTGAAGGGAGATTTGCTTGACGTGTTGTGTCTCTGATTCTGAAGGGAGATTTGCTTGACATGTTGTGTCTCTGATGCTGAGGGAGATTTGCTTGACGTGTCGTGTCTCTGGTGCTGAAGGGAGATTTGCTTCGAGTGTTGTGTCTCTGGTGATGAAAGGAGATTTGTTTAACGTTTTGTGTCTCCAGTGCTGAAGGGAGATTTATTTGACGTGTTGTGTCTCTGGTGCTGAAGGGAGATTTGCTAGACTTGTGTCTCCAGTGTTGAAGTGAGATTTGTTTTACATGTTGTGTCTCTGATGCTGAGGGAGATTTGTATGACGTGTTGTGTCTCCGTGTTGAACGGAGATTTGCTTGACGTGTTGTGTCTCTGGTGCTGAACGTAGATTTCCTTGACGTGTTGTGTCTCTGATTCTGAACTGAGATTTGCTTGACATGTTGTGTCTCCAGTGCTGAAGGGAGATTTGTTTTACATGTTGTGTCTCTGGTGCTGAAGGGAGATTTGTATGACGTGTTGTGTCTCCGTGTGAACGGAGATTTGCTTGACGTGTTGTGTCTCTGGGTGCTGAACGGAGATTTAATTAATGTGTTGTGTCTATGGTGCTGAAGGGAGATTTGTTTTACGTGTTGTGTCTGGTGCTGAAGGGAGATTTGCTTGACGTGTTGTGTCTCTGGTGATGAAGGGAGATTTGTTTAACGTTTTGTGCCTTCAGTGCTGAAGGTAGATTTATTTGACGTGTTGTGTCTCTGGTGCTGAAGGGAGATTTGTTTGACGTGTTGTGTCTCCGATGCTGACGGGAGATTTGTTTTACGTATTGTGTCTCTGGTGCTGAAGGGAGATTTGTATGACGTTTTGTTTCTCCAGTACTGAAGGGAGATGTGAGTGCCGTCTGCTTGGACTACATCTAGATCATTTATTTGAAGACCATGTTACAAGGACCACATAACATAAATGATTATTTGTAACCATTAATAAAAGTTACAAGTAGTAAAACGATGTCATATTTTGGTTTTAAACTGATTTTATTTCTGATTTGCATTTTATGTTTAAAATTTGTCTAAAACTTCATAATCCTCAACATCATCTTCATCATCATCATCATCATCTGGTTCCATTCCTGCAGGCGTAGGTGATCATGTTTCTCCACAACATTTCGACATTTATTTTTCATTTCTGTTGATGACCTTCTACCAAGTCATTCTATTAAGCTGTCTGGTATCGTTTCTCTTTGCTTCCCTCTATCTCTTCGTCCCTAAATTTCCCCAGTTGTCACAGCATATTCTGTTCCCTTCTCATTACATGACCAAAATAAAATTATAATTGTGTCTTCTTAATATTGGAAATTAGCTCTCTCTTTGATATGGCCTCTTTCAGATTGTTTTCAACACTTTTCTTAGCTGTCCATGGTATTCTCAACATTCTTCTGAAAAATCATATATCTACAGCCTAAAATATTTCAAATATTCCATATTTCTAAAATGTATACCAACGATAGGAAAATCACTGGAGTCTGTAGAAATGTGGTTTTACAGAAGAGTGTTGAGAATGTCATGGACAGATAAGAAGAGTAATGAAAACGTTCTGAAAGAGGCCAAAGCAAAAGAGAGCTAATTTCCAATATTAGGAAGAAACAATCATCATTTTTTTGCCATGTAATGAGAAGGAAACAGCTGGATATATTGTGACAACTGGGAAAATTGAGGGACGAAGAGATAGAGGGAAGCAAAGAGAAAAAATACCAGACAGCTTAAGAGAATGGCTTAAGAAGGTCAACAACAAAAATGATAAATAATTGTCGTGATCGAAAGTTGTGGAGAGACATGATCACCTACGCCAGCAGGCCCGGTACTTGATGATGATACCAACTATAATTGAAGAAACAAAAAGGTGAAATAAATGGTTTATTTTTTTTTTATTTTGAATGGTGTGTTCATCAGGTATGTCAGGCCGTGAGTCAGTTGCTGCCATGGATACCATTATAATGAAAGCTGATTCGCTGGTGTCAGAATTTGGTAAGAATGATACATATTTGTAAATGTTATTCATCTTTAAGGTAATTGTTAACATCTTCGTGTATGTATATATATATCTTCTTATTCTTCTACCTTTCAGCTCCCTGTGGAGCATAGGTCTTCAACAAACACTTTCCAAGTCGTTCTGTTTCTTGCCATTCTTCTAAGATCATTCCAAGTCTTTCCTAGCATCTTCATCTCTGCTTCCATCTGTGTTCTCCAAGAATTCCTTGTTTTCCTCTTTGTCTTTTCCCCAGGGAAATATATATATAAACGTATATTTAATTTCAAATGTTATTTTGAACATATAAAGGATGATCCGTAACATATACGTCCTGTAAGGTTCATCATCATCATCATCATCAGTACCGGGCCTGCTGGCGTAGGTGATGTCCCTCCACAACTTTCGATCTCGACAGTTATTTATCATTTCTGTTGTTGACCTTCTGCCAAGCCATTCTCTAAAGATGTGTGGTAATTTTTTTTTTCTCTTTGCATCCCTCTATCTCTTTATCCCACAATTTTTCCAGTTTATTACAATATATTCCAGTTGTTCTCTTCTCATTACATGGCCAAAAAATGATGATTGTTTCTTCCTAATATTGGCTCTCTTTTTGCTTTGACCTCTTTCAGAACATTTGTACTGTTAATTCTTCAGAACGAGTAAGGTTAGTGAAGAATTAACTGCACCTTCAGGTAAATGTGTAGGTAAGTGAACTGTTCTGTATCTCGTCATTATTGTTATTTGTCAACACTGTTAACCATGGACTCAACCTTTTTTGTTCTATCTTAGGCAATTGGAGAGTGCAATTCTGGGGCTGCGACACATTATGACTTTGTGCCCAAGTATAACCCAAATTATGCTGGGGAAGTTAAAAACTGACGGCAAGGACCTGAGAATTATAAATAAAACATGTATTAGCAACAAACAGCAGTCATAAGAATTAGCAACCAAGCAGGACAGTTCCAATATATAAAAAAAGGAGTCAGACAAGGCTGTGTTCTGTCGTCGTATTTGTTTTCACTTTTCAGCGAAAATATTATAAGATCAATAGTAGACAAAAAAGGAATTGGAGTAAACGGTCATAACATAAATAATCTGAGATATGCGGATGCCACAGTCTTAATTCCAGAGACAGAGAATGAACTACAAGAAATGATAGACATAATAGTAAAAGAAAACAACAAGAAATGTCTCAGTCTGAATAGTAAGAAAACATAAGTAATGGTTATATCGAAGAAACAATCATCACTATCATGGAACGTAAAAAAAACAAAAAAAAACACAGGACAAATCTAAAACAAGTGCAGAGCATCAAATACATGGACACAATAATAACATCAGACTGAAGATGTACACAGAAATAAAGAGTGGAATAGATCATACCAAAATACCATTTTAGAACATTAAAAACGTCTTGTGAAACAAATTTATATCAATAGAAGTGAGAAAGAGAGTACAGCGGAACCAAATCTGACCGATGGAAGTGAATCATGGACCGTAGACAAAAAACAGATGACGATTAGACCCCACAGAAATGGGATTTCTCCGAAGAAATGTTGAGTTTCCCAGCAGACCTCAGTCATTTCCGGAAGGTAAAGGAAGATTCCGTAAAGGTAGCCTTTCAGAAGACAGTTTTAAGCTCAGCATTATTAACAAGTAGAACAAATATAGCTTTTATTTAGTCTAATTATTTATCACATTGAACACAACAGATTAAACTTTCTTCAATACCTACATTATACAGAACACAGTTTAATTTGGAAAAAAGAACTGTATTGACGTGTTTCGTTAGTTTGCTTCAGGTCTTCAACTACCAACAGGTAACATCAACAAAACAGACATAAGTGGAGGCGAGTAATAATGTACTGTGGAACCCATATTAGTTTGATTTATCTATACTTTATGACAAGCTATTAAATATAAATATACACGCCCTTTATTCTCTATATTCTCGGTATGGCACATGATGATTATTATTGATATATATATATATATATATATATATATATGATATAAAATACTTGGTATAGCGTGGAACGAATTCAAAACAAACGAGGAAATTAGAGAAATC
>JAVIAB010000059.1:69323937-69603937 GCA_032433765.1 Megaustenia siamemsis
TCAAATCGTTCGTTGTCCCTGTCATCGAGGCCATGTTAAAGGGTCTGAACAATTGAAAGTCACGTGGTGACAGATATAGGCTGATCCTGGGTGTTGTAGGTTGGGTGTTGTAGGTTGGGTGTTGTAGCCTGGGGATGCAGGCTGCATGTTGTAGGCTGTGTGTTGTGTCTGGGTGTTTTAGGCTGAGTGTTGTAGGCTGGGTCTTGCAAGCTGGGCGTTGTAGGTTGGGTGTTGTAGGTTGGGTGTTGTAGGTGGGTGTTGTAGATTGGGTGTTGTAGCCTGGGTGATGCAGGCTACATGTTGTAGGCTGTGTGTTGTGGTCTGGGTGTTTAGGCTGGGTGTTGTAGGCTGGGTCTTGCAAGCTGGGTGTGGTAGGTTGGGTGGTGCAGAACCTCCAACCATTTCCTGAGTCATACTTCCTGCACAATGTTCGCCACATTTGGATGAGCAGTGCCGTGCAACAGAATCACACTACGCAACATATGTGGAGTCACCTATTCTTGATGGTTGTATGCAGGTCGTCTAGTTTGCCTTGTAACTGATGCCAGGGATGTTCACATCCGGCTCGTCACAGTCTAACGATAGAAGCCCTACATGACCAAAACATGTGGACGGATTCCGTGACACACCGGCCATTTTTCCAACTATCTGCAGCAAAACCAAAGAACACAAGCACAATTGCCCATTAGTGTGTTTTATTACGTCAGATGTGACATCAATACCTTCCTACTTATATCCACTGGTCGAAGATCGGGCGAGCTTCATTGAATACTGATCGTATAATTTTAATTTTTTTTTTTAAATCCACTCTTTCATTTATATTTCCTCTTGTCTTCAAGATAAAGTGACAGGAGGTTTGTTTATATAAATCGTTTCATCATTGTGGACTTCCTGTTCTTTGCCTTTATTATTTTTGGTTGGAAATGGGGGGAATGGGTCTCCCTACATTCATACTCACATTTGCTTTATATAGACATTTGTTGTTTCATAAAACAACATGCTTTCTGATATCATCATCATCATCAAGTACTATGCCTGCTGGCGTAGGTGATCATGTCTCTCTACAATTTTCGACCACGACAGTTATTTGTCATTTATGTTGTTGGCCTTCTGCCAAGCCATTCTCTTAATCTGTCTGGTATCTTTTCTCTAGTTGCCGACTCACCTTTTGCCTACCAGGAAATCCTCAAGAATTGGCACCTGGAATGTACGTACCATAAATTAACAAGGAAAAGCTGCACAGGTAGCAGCAGAAATGAGAAATTACAAGATAGATATTCTGTGAATGTGCGAAATAAGATGGCTCGGAATGGAAAGGATAAAAGTAAATACAGGAGAGATGATTTTATAATCATGACACCAGGAACCTGAAGCACAACATAGTGAATGGGTAGCTGTAATGTTATCAAGAAATGCACATAAGACACTGATAGAATGAGAAGCAGTAGGGCCAAGACTAATGACAGCAACATTTAAAACAACAACAATAATAAAAATACACATTATCCAATGCTACGCACCGACCAATGATAGGGATTATTTAGTTAAAGATGAATTCTATAAACAGTTACAATGTCAGATGGATGAAAGACGAGCCAAAGATATTATAATCTTGATGGGAGATCTAAACGCTAAAGTAGGATCAGACAAAAGAGGCTTCGAAGAGATTATAACATGGGCTTGGAGAAATGAATGAAATGAAGAGATATTCGTGAACCTCAGTGCTCTTAATCAAATGAGCCTAGGAGGAACTATATTCCAACATAAAAGAATGCATAAAGCTACATGGGTGTCACCAGATCATAGAACGGAAAATCAAATTGTCCACATATGTATTAATATAAGTTTAAGTCATCCTTACAGGATGTAAAAGTATATAGAGGGGCCGATGTAGTTTCAGATCATCATCTTATGTTAGCCAAAATTAAACTTAAACTAAAATGGCATTCTACAGCTGAATAGAGTTGTAGATGTATTTCAATGTAGGGTTTCTTAAAGAACACAGGATTAAAGATAATTTGCAGTCACAATATCAAACAAATACCAAGTCCTTCAACAACTAGAAATACAATAAATATAAAAGGTCATTGGAAACAGGTAGAATTTATGGAAAGAAACATGCTAAGAAACTGGGAAGAGAACCCCAGAATAAGACAATGAATGACAGCAGGACCCTTGACAAAATTAAAGAAGAGACAAGAAACGACATAATTAAAAACAAAACGAAAGTACTAAAGACAAGACCAGGAAAGCTTACACGAGATGAACAAAGAGGTGAGAATATGCTCATTAAAAGGGATAAGAGGAAATATATAGACTGAAACTAGCTAATGAGTTCAGGGAAGAGCAAATAAAGGAATATTGAAAGAACTGTAACAACAGCACATCAAATTACGTGAGAATACAAACAGAGCAATACCTTTATTAAGATAAGAAAGGAAATCTGCTTAGTACTATAATGGAACCAATGGAGAGGTGAAAAGAGCACTTTTGAAGAACTTTTGGTCAAAAATCAAAAAAAAACCCGGTTCAAATAATCCTCCGATATACTACCACAGAAGAAGAGTTACACGTTTACTGTGGAAAACCAAGCAAAGAAGAAATAATGAAAACCTCAAACCTATTAAAAGATGGTAAAGGCCCCTAACAGGACCAGATTAAATTCCTCGGAAGCCATCAGCAGTACTAACACCTCTACCAAGATGTACATGATCTATTGGATAATTTGGGAGAGAGAAGAATACCTAAAGACTGGAGAGAAGGTTATATGATCAAACTACCAAAGAAAGGAAGTTTACAAGAAGTGCACAAATTATAGGAATTATGCTCTATCTGTGCCAGGAAAAAATTAGGCAGAATCATTCTGGAGAGACTAAAAGAGGCTATAGAGAAACATTGAGAGATGAACAAGCAGGTTTTAGGAAGAACAGATCATGTGCTGATCAATAACTACTCTACGTATAATAGTTGAATAAAGTTTAGTTACTAAATCCCAATTTATATGGATTCATAGATTACGAAAAGGCTTTGATAGTTTAGACAGGAAGAATGCTTTGAAGTTACTGATCATTACGGAATCCCCATAAAGTTTATTAACCTGAAAAAACAATGTATGAGGAGCGAAATTTAGTGTGGTGCTGAAGGACATATTACAAAGCATTTGAATATCAAACAGGTGTAAGAAGGGATGCCTTCAACTCCATTTTCTATTTCTACTGGCCAGAATTTGATTTATGAAAATAACTCAGAAAAAATGAAATCCAGGGGTCACTGACAAAGCAACTTGATGATTTAGACTTTGGTGGTGTCATAGCTCTCCTATCACACAACCATCACATATGCTGGATAAAATTAGCATTCTTGAGGAAGATCACAACAGATGGGACTGAAATAAATAGAGAATATACCAAAATTATGAGATTAACTCAGTTGACAATAACCAAAAAAAAATAGGCAATGCATCTCTAGAACGTACATTCTTCCATATATATGGGCAGTAATATAGGAAAAGTATGGAGTACAAATGATACCAAATAAGGATATCAAAGCTTGTGGAGCTTTCGTTGCACTGGGAAACATATGGAAGTCGAAAGAAATTAGATTAATACAAAAATAAAAATGCTCACTCCAATGCTCAGTCAGTTTTATTATATGACTGTGAACATGAGAACAACAAAAATGACAATCGTGAAGATTCAGCCTTTCATTACTGGATGCTTACGCAGAATACAAGGGTGCAAATGGTCAGGACAAAATCACTAATATAATTTGGTGGAAATGTGCCAGTCACAAATCACTTTTGGATAAAAAGCATAAAGCAAAGGCGATGGCGCTGGATAGACACACACTGTGGAAACCAACTGAGAGTATTACATACAGACCCTTTTTTTTTGGAATTCCCAGGGGAAAAGAACAAGAAGACCAAAAGAATTTTTGGAAGAAGACAGATGTAAGCAGAGATGAAGATGATGGGAAAGACAATGGAATGATCTTAAGAGAATGCTCAAGAAATGAACGCTTGGAAAATGTGTGTTGAAGACCTATGCTCATAGGACTGAAGGTTTGTTTGAAGACCTTGCTCCACAAGGGAGCTGAAGTGTTTTGTTGGAAATGTGCTCTCACATGGAGCTGAAAGTGTTTGTTGATGACCTATGCTCACCATGGGAGCGAAAAGTGTTTGTTGAAGACCTATTTTCCACATGGAGCTGAAAGTGTTTTTTGAAGACCTATGTCCAGATGGAGATGAAAGTGTTTGTTTAAGAGAATGCTCCACATGGAACGCTTGGAAAATGTTGTTGAAGACCTATGCTCCACATGGAGCTGAAAGTGTTTGTTGAAGACCTATGCTCCACATGGAGCTGAAAGGTAGAACAAGAAGAAATCCAGTGTATCTTATTTCACAGTCTCAATAAATGTAAACCCATCCTTTTCATTTCCAGTTTCCCCTTCTGCCTGAGTGTTCTCACATTCCAAGTATCTGTCTTCAGAGTCTGTGTTATCTTGAGCTTGCTTACAGTAGCTTGATGACGATTGGGTATCACCTGTAGCACATGATATCCCCTACAGAACGAGGGTATCCCAGCAATTCTCCCTTAACCGTTGTTGTAAATTATGTAATTGAGTTGATCCATGATTATACAAAGAAGTTACGACGGATTTTCTGTTGCCCTCCGTCGGTTTGTTTACTCTTGGGTCCATTAACCTTTAACTAAAAGTCTGACCCACAAGGCAGTGGGGTTGTTTAACTTTAGGGTACTCTCCCTTAGCCTTTTACTGTCCCGAGCATACCTGCAGTGCAGCAGGGTAGCCGCAGGTTGTACTGACTACCGCATACAGTAGCAGGTACCCGACCTGACAGGAAATATATATATATATGAAAATATATGTTTATATAATCTATTTTGTAATATGTCTAATATTTGTTTCTAATTCCCAGAGTCTGGAAATAACAATTTAATCAAAGAACTTATCCTCGCCATTCGACTAAATGTTAATGCAATCAAGTTAGTAATAATTAATGAAGGTTAGTCTTGAGAACATTAAGCTATATTTTATCATAATTAAATGTGTATGTCCTGCATTGGAAACTCAACAAATTCATCAACATTTCTTGTACATATCATCATTATCATCAAGTACCGGGCCTGCTGGCGTAGGTGATCATGTCTTTCTACAATTTTCGATCTCAGCAGTTATTTATCATTTCTGTTGTTGACCTTCGACCAAGCCATTCTCTTAAGCTGTCTGTTATTTTTTTTCTCTTTGCTTCCCTCTATCTATTCGTCCCTCAATTTTCACAGTTGTTACAATATATTCCAGCTGTTATCTTCTCATTAAATGTCCACAAAATTATTATTGTTTCAGCCTAATATTGAAAATTAGCTCTTTTCTTGCTTTGACCTCTTTCAGAACATGTTCATTACTCTTCTTAGCTGCCCATGGTATTCTCAACATTCTTCTGTAAAACCACATTTCTACAGACTCCAGTGATTTTCTTGTCTGTTGTCCTATTGTCCCTGATTCACATCCATATGTTAAGACTGGCTCTAAATAACATTTAAGAGCTCTTTTTTTTGGTTTCTATTGTCAAAAATGGATTGCATAGTACCTTCCTCAATTTTTGGAAAGCTGCTTTTGCCTGAGCCATTCTGCATCTCACCTCTTTTGTACATCTTCCGTCTGAGGTTAACAAAGTTCCCAAATATTTAAATTCATTTACCTGTTTTAATATTGTTCCACTTGTCTTTATTTTGCACTGAGGTGATGTCTTTTTCTATGTTGTTACAATTACTTCTGTCTTTGTGCTATTAAGGCTGAATCCTTGTACATATACCAAAAAAGATACTCCTACATCACAACACATTAACTAGACCACTATTCCGCATCATCTCCTACTACATTAAACGGGTAGAAGTCGGATGTGTTGGGCCGAAATGCGCAAATATCACAGTTATACTGCAAACCACAACACAACTCAGACACGCCCACTTAACGTCATTTTAAGGGCGGATGACGAAGACGTATACTCCTTAAGTCATCGGGCGAACGCAAGCAAGCAAGGATTAAACTGGTAGAGTAAGACAAATGCGAGGCTGCTGTAAAGCTGACTGATAGAAGAAAATAAATAAATATATATTTATAAAATCGTAATATATTATAAATTATAAAATATATATATATATATATATATATATAATAATATATATAATATATATATATATATATATAACAAAATCTTTTAAGAATTTAGTGATGAACAATGTGATATTTTTTAGGTAAAGGAACGAGCAATGCCATACACATCATAACATCTTTAGTAGAAAGAGCCATGGAGGTAAACACAGTTATCTACCTATGTTTCATAGGTTATACCAAAGCATTTGACAAAGTAAAGCACCAAGAAATAATCACATTTTTAGAAGGCATAAATGTAGACAAGTATCTAAGAATAATAAAGAATATGTACTGGCAACAAACAGCGGCCATAAGAACTGGAAAGCAATTGGGAATGTTTCAACAAATAAAACAGGGTGTTAGGCAAGGTTGTGTGCTGTCACCAGATTTGTTTAATATTTATAGTGAGATTATTTTAAGATCTATAAGAGGCATGCCTGGAATAACAATTGGAGGTCATAATATAAATAATCTAAGGTATGCTGATGATACAGTCTTAATCGTTAAAATTGAAAATGAGTTACAAGTAATGTTAGACATTGTAGTGAAAGAAAGCAAAAGAAAATGGTGTTGCTTTACTGAACATCTTCTCTCGTGGCTTAATTTGCCAATCCTGGACAGACAGATCCATCCACAGAACGAGCAAGGTGTATTTGCGGTACCTGACCTTGTCTCTTTTCTCTTGCGCCTTTTGTCTTCTGAATTTGATATCATCACTGTCTTCGAAACGGGCTCAGCATGAATAGCAAAAGACAGAAGTAATTGTAGCAACAAGAAAGAAGACATCACCCCCAATGCACAATAAACACAGGTGGACAAGGTTAATACAGAAAAATGCATTTAAATATATTGTAACAATGGTAACATCAGAAGCTATATGTAACAACTTAGTGAGATGCAGAATGGATCAGGCAAAAGCAGCTTTTAAAAAAATTAGGAAGACGTTGTACATTATCATCATCATCATTGAGTGCCGTCTCCGCAACGAAGGTTGGCTACCATGGAGCGCCATTTTGCTCTATCTCTTGCTTTGATGGTGCAGGTTGTCATCGGTTGATTTGTCCATCTTTTGATGTTACTCGTCCATGTTAATCTTGGTCTGCCTCTGCCTCTTTTACCTTGTATTTTCCCCTCCAGGATCACTTTCAGTAGGCTGTTGTGTCTTTTAACATGGCCTAAGAATCGCATTTGTCTTGTTCCAATTGTGTTCAGAAGTTCTCTTTTCATTTTTAGTTGTTTTAAGACTTTGTCGTTTGTTTTCTTTTCCTTCCATCCAATTCTACCTATTCTTCTATATATCCACATTTCAAAGGCTTCAATTCTCTGTTCTGTTTTCTTGTCTAATGTCCATGTTTCAGCACCATATAGGAATATTGAGAAGATGTAACATTTTGCTATTCTTAGTTTTAGCTCTGGTGTTATTTGTTTTGATGTTAGTATGTCCTTCATGACATTAAAATTACTTTTTGCCATTCCTATTCTTTTGTTTATTTCAGTTGTACATTTTCCATCACTGGTTGTATGTCCAAGGTAGTTATAGTTCTGAACTGTCTCCAGGTCTATTCCTTCATTTTGATATCCACTTGTACATTATATTTTTCACAAAAGAAACAAGTAAAAAAAGAGTTCTTAAATGTTATGTCGAACCAGTCTTAATATTTGGATGTGAATAATGGACAATAGGATAACAGACAAAAAAATCACTTGAGGCTGTAGAAATGTTTTTTTTACAGAAGAATGATGAGAATACCGTGGACAGCTAAGAAGAGTAATGAAAATGTTCGGAAAGAGGGCAAAGCAAAAAAAGAGCTAATGTTCAATATTAGGAAAAACAATCATCATTTTTGGCCATGTAATGAGAAGAGAACTGCTGGAATATATTGTGACACTGTGAAAGTTGAGAAACGAAGAGTTAGAGGGAAGCAAAGAGAAAGATACCAGATAACTTAAGAGAATGACTTGGCAGAAGGTCAACAACCGAAATGATAAATAACTATCGAGATCAAAAGTGGTGGAGAGACATGATCTCCTACGCCATCAGCCATCGTACCGTATGATGATAATAGTCTCAAATTGTCAGATATCACTTCCAAAATTATCACTTTTAAGAATGAGTAGAATGTTCACGACTGAGAACACTCTCATCTACAATCCAAAATTCACAAATATTTGAACTAAAACGCCACACTGAGATGACAACAAACAACTGTGCCATGATCTGACCAACCGAAACTTCCATTCGATTTCTCTTATCTTTTTTTTCTAAAACAAATTTCAGGTATTAACTTCATCAGCTATGATGATCCAACAAACAAGGGTAAAGGTAAGATTTAGCTCTATTGCTCTTACATTTATAGAAGCCAATTATTGTGTGGGTCGTTTCATATAAAACTTTACTTAATCAAATGCTAGTCAATCTATAATTAGAGCATGTATAGTTTAGTTTAATTTAGTATAGTTTATTTTAATCGGCGGATTAAATTCTTAGTTATCAGATCCCTAATTTCCAGTATCTCCCCAGCTTGAAGCACCGATACCATAGCTAAAGCGCAGAAGAAGGTTTTAGTTGAGATGCACTGTCTGCGTCATTCCTGCGAAGACCTTGAGATTGACGGGGTGATGATTTGTGTTTGTGTGTGTGTGTAGATTATTCATCATCATTGAGTGCCGTCTCCGCAACGAAGGTTGGCTACCATGGAGCGCCATTCTGCTCTATCTCTTGCTTTGATGGTGCAGGTTGTCATCGGTTGATTTGTCCATCTTTTGATGTTACTCGTCCATGTTAATCTTGGTCTGCCTCTGCCTCTTTTACCTTGTATTTTCCCCTCCAGGATTACTTTCAGTAGGCTGTTGTGTCTTTTAACATGGCCCAAGAATCGCATTTGTCTTGTTCTAATTGTGTTGAGAAGTTCTCTTTTTATTTTTAGTTGTTTTAAGACTTCATCGTTTGTTTTCTTTTCCTTCCATCCAACTCTACCTATTCTTCTATATATCCACATTTCAAAGACTTCAATTCTCTGTTCTGTTTTCTTGTCCAATGTCCATGTTTCAGCACCATATAGGAATATTGAGAAGATGTAACATTTTGCTATTCTTAGTAGAATATTATGTATTAGATGTAGATTATTATTGTTAACAATTTGTGACCGGGCAGCTGCCATATTTGGCCTCCTCTTTTACATTCCTTTTGCAGCGGAAGGTTTTTGACGTGCGCAGAGTGTGCAAAGGCCTCCTGTTTTTTTTCTGCTCTATCAGAAAGTGCTGACACTCTCATTAAACTGAGACCGGAAGTGGGTAAAGCCGAGAAGTTACCACTGACTTGAAGAGATAACTTTCAACCGCCTGTTGCTGGATTGGAATTTGGGACTTTCTTGTCCAAAGGCTGACGTTTTGCTCTAGACCACACAGCTGCTAATCATATTATCAACAAAGTAGCACAGTATCCGAAGAGAAATTGGTCAATACGACGATGTCCTTGCGACCGTGAAGAGAGAATCAAGAAATGGTTCGGCCGTAAGACACGCTGGTCTGATCTCTCTGAAGCCAAGAAAGCAGCTGTGAGTGAGGGAAGATATAAGGACAGACAGAACTGGAATGACAACTTCAATAAATTATTTGGATTAAGTTTTGATTCCTCAAATCCAATTGGGGGCCTCGCTAGCCTAGTTGGGAAAACCACCCGACTGGACTACCGACGTTCAGACAACCCGTGTTCGATTCCCGCTGGGAGCAGTGTGAGTTGTACTCGTGGTTATATAAAAAAAAAATACCCCACGGTCGATCCACCCGTTGGCAGAAATGGGCACCAGGGTATTAACATGGGAATGTGAGGAATGTCGCCTCGCATCGTGAGTTTCGATGCTTGAGGCGACACTATCCAGAAGTCTCCGAACATTTATGGATAGGCCTGTCGAGCACATATGGTGGACAATCACGTTCTATGACGCCGGTTCAAGTCTCATACTTTACCTTTACTTTAACTTCTCCAAATCAATGGTAAGATCGAGAGAAAAATCTGGAAGATAAAGAAGTGTTTTTGTTCCTTCCCAGATAACTTTATTTCTGATCTTGCCACGACATCTGATGTTCAGAATTTTACTTTACTTTAATTGTTTACAAATATTTGTCATTTTGGTTTCATGAAGCAGTAAAGTCACATACAAGAAAGGAACGAGGCAAACACACTTTATAGCAACAGCTTTACATTATATCCCTTTACAAAACAATGACGTTTCGGCCTTCTAAGAATACAAAAAAAAACCATGACTTATTGAGCACAAGAAAGAATTAAATCTTGATATATCTCTCACGTTCTGTGTCTTCTATTGTTTGTATTTTTTACTGAAAAGGGACGCATGTCAGGCTGAACAGTCATTGTTTTTTATTTGTATTGTTCTTCCACAAACTACGTCCACCTCGCTCCCTCCTCTCCATCTTTACTACAGCACCGCAGTTTTCTTCTGTGCTCAAATAAAATAACATTCATCATCATTAGGTGCCATACCGGCTGGCGTAGGCGATCATGTCCTTCCACAATCTTCTATCTACAGTGTATCGTATCAGTTCTGTTGTTGACTGTTGTCCATGCCATGACACCAAGCCATTTAGTAATGTCTCTCTTGTCGTCCGCGATCTCCTTTTCTGTATTTTGTCAGTTGTAACCAAGTATTTCAACTTTCCTCTTCACCTGATGTGCCAGAAAAATGTCAACTGGTTTTTTTTGACGTTTTTTTTACGAGCTACCTTTTGTACATGACTCTTTTAGAATTTCTTATTGGTCTTCGTAGCTGTCCAAGGAACTTTCAGCATTCTTCTAAAAAAAAGCCCATCTCTCTAGCCTCTAATCGTCGTCTCATTTATTAACTTTCCTCGAGTCACATCCATAGATTAGAATTGGCTCTATATAGCACCGATGAACTCTCTTTCTCACTTCTATTGATATAGACCTATTGCACGAGACGTTTTTCATTTTCTGAAATGTTATTTTGGCCTGAACTATTCTAGCATGGGAGAAGACATATCCATACATTAAAAAAAAAATATTTCTGTGGTGCATCTTCAATCTGATATTATTTTTGTCCTTAAGTATTTGACGCGTTACTCTTGTTTTTGATTTGTCCTGTTTATTTTTATGCCACATGGTGTTGATGATTAAAGTAACATTGGCTGAGGTAAAAAAGGAATGAACTGAAACATCAAAATAAACCCAACGTTATGGCTTTTATCCTGCTAATGGGGTGTGCATCAAAGGCGTAGAAATCAAAGGGTTTCAATCTTCTAATCTTCAATGTTTGTGAACTCAATGAGATTGCACTCAGTCAATAAACTATACAACTCTATATCCCCAGACGGAGCTCGGAAGAGGGAGAGCATGTGTATTGGGTTTATGTCAGAAACATTTGCATTGGAATCCTGATACCAAAACCGTTAATTGGTGGAGTCCAGAGAGGAATAGTATAAATGGTGGAATCAGTATGTAAGGATTATTATAAGGATAAGTGTAAATCGTGGAATCATTATGTAAGGATTCAAATAAGGATAAGTCTAAATGGTGGAATCAATATGTAAGGATTCATATAAGGATAAGTGTAAATCGTGGAATCATTATGTAAGGATTCATATACGGATAAATGTAAATGGTGGAATCAATATGTAAGGATTCAAATAAGGATAAGTGTAAATCGTGGAATCAATATGTAAGGATTCATATAAGGATAAGTGTAAATCGTGGAATCAATATGTAAGGATTAATATAAGGATAAGTGTAAATCGTGGAATCAATATGTAAGGATTAATATAAGATAAGTGTAAATCGTGGAATCAATATGTAAGGATTAATATAAGGATAAGTGTAAATCGTGGAATCAATATGTAAGGATTAATATAAGGATAAGTGTAAATCGTGGAACCAATATGTAAGGATTAATATAAGGATAAGTGTAAATGGTGGAACCAATTTGCAAGGATTAATATAAGGATAAGTGTAAATGGTGGAACCAATATGTAAGGATTAATATAAGGATAAGTGTAAATCGTGGAACCAATTTGTAAGGATGAATATAAGGATAAGTGTAAATCGTGGAACCAATATGTAAGGATTAAATATAAGGAAATCAAAATAAGTTGTAAATCGTGGAACCAATATGTAAGGATTAATATAAGGATAAGTGTAAATGCTTACAGTATTCAATTATCCAATTGTAGGTCTTCTTTTTTAAAAAAAAAACAGAACGAGGTTTCCCCTCAATACTTCTTCTTCATCTTTCTCTTCTTCCTCTTCTCCTCTTCTCCTCTTCTTCTTCTTCTTCTTCTTCCTCTTCTTCATTCTTCTTTTCTCTTCTCACTGATACCTGAAAGGTGTCGTGGTTTATATCATTTGTCGTTCTTGAGCTGCTCGAACTGTCTGAATTAGTGATTTTCCTTTGTTGTTACATGTCTCTGTCACTGCATCTATCCATCTTCTTCTGGGTCTTCCTCTTGGTCTTTTTCAATGCATTCTCGAGAAGAACGCCCTTGATGGTGATTGGTGGGGATTCATTCTGACCAGGTGACCAAACCATTTAAGTTGTTGTTCTATATATTCTTGGCAGGGTATTGTTCCTACCATTTTTCTTATGGTTTCATTTGGTATTCTATCTCTTCTTGTGTTGTTTGTTACTTTTCTCAAGCATCGCATCTCACATGTATTTATCTTTCTTAATTGTGATTTAGAAAGTGTCCATGTTTGACTTTCATAGCACAAAGTTGGTATGAAAATGCTATTTATCATTTGTTGTTTAGCTGGCATAGAAATGTTTGGATGTCTTAGCAATGGTGAAAGCTGGTATGTGACAGCATTTGCTTTTTGTATTCTCATGTTGATTTCTCTGTCTAGTTTTCCATCTTCTGTGAACATTGTACCCAAATACTTGAATTCTTCTACTTGTTTTATTTCTTTATCTTTGATCTTGATGTTTAATGGATGTCTTAATTTACTGATTCTCATAGCCTCTGTTTTTGCTGTGCTAATTTTCATACTGTAGTTTGTGCAGCTTTTATCTAGAGATGTTATATGTTGTTATAGCAGGTTTTCATCCTCATATATTAGGCATTGGTCATCTGCGAATAGTAGCTCGTTGATGTTGGAACTTTCTACCTCTATATTATTATTTGATTTGTCCTTATTGTTGGTTTTTTCCTGATTTATTTTGTCCATATATATGATGAAGAGGAGTGGTGAGAGGACACATCCTTGTCTTACACCTGTTGTAACCTGAAACCATTCTGACAGACCTTCCGATGTTCTAACGGCACTTTGACTGTTTTTATATAGCGCCATTATATTATCTAGTAATTGTCCTGCCCCGTTCTGAAAGAGACCCCTCAATACACCGAGACTAAATCATTGCGTACTATACGTTTAATGTCTAGTGGCGTAGAGTAACTCAAACAGACCACGAAATATTATTTCAGGACTTCATTTGATGCGTCAATAAACTATTTTTTAATGAGTAAACCATTCTTTTCATCAAAACATATACAAATCATAACGTGTTTGTTAAATGTGACATACCTCAATAACAAGATTATTATTTGCAACGAACACAAAGACAAAATATTGTTTCATTTCTTCTAAAGACATTTTTACATTTATATAACGACCAATCAAGGCAAAGGCAGCATTTTACAAAACAAAAGGTAAATTCTGCAGCAATTTCAGTCGCTGTGAGAGAGTTCTTAATGTTATGTAGAGCCCGTCTTAACATATGGATATGAATCATGGACAATATGACAACAGACCAGAAAATCACTGGAGTTTGTAGAATGTGGTTTTACAGAAGAATGTTGAGAATACCATGGAACGCTAAGAAGAGTCATGAAAATGTTCTGAAAGAGGTCAAAGCAAAAAGAGAGCTATTTTCAAATATTAGGAAGAAACAATCATCATTTTTTGGCCATGTAATGAGAAGAGAACAACTGGAATATATTGTAACAACCTGAAAAATTGAGTGACGAAGAGATAGAGGGAAGCAAAGAAAAAAAAATACCAGACAGCTTAAGAGAATGGATTAACAGAAGGTCAACAACAGAAATGATAAATAACTGTCGAGATCGAAAGTTGTGGAGAGACATGATCACCCACGCCAGCAGGCCCGGTACTTGATGATGAGTGAGAACAAAAGTTATACAGTTGTACATTTATAATCATTTCTTGTAATACAGAGAGAATGTTCGGAACGCTCCAGAAGAAAGCAGTTTACCTTTTCTGGTCATGCATTTTCAAATCTTATGGAAACACAACTGACAAAACAAAAGCAAGAGAGACAACAGAAAACAAGAGAAGAGAGAATTTAACAGCCTGACATGGAAAATGATTTCTATTTTCTATTTTCGTTATATATATATATATATATATATATAGCAAATGCAACGATTACAGATGATGTGAATAGAAGTTGCTACATAATTGCCTTCAACAGTAGATTCGATATCTCATGATGGCGTCAATTTTCTTATATAGAATAATGTACGGAGCGTATGACATCATCCTGTTTACATGCATCGATGGCAGTAGGTCTACGAGAAAGTAAATTTGATATAAACCCTGACAGGAAACATTCGATAGTCTGTTGATCAACTGATAGAAGTAGTTATCACAAGTAGTCATTGTATCTGTACGTGCCCCAGGCAATCTCAGGAATGAGGTAACGCTGGAAACAAAGTTGCCCTACTGCTGTCCTGGTCAAGACAACAATCACTGACATTAAAGTTGCCCTACCGCTGTCCTAGTCAAGACATCAACACTGATGTCTTACATCAAAGTTGCCCTACCGCTGTCCTAGTCAAGACAACTGATGTCTTACATCAAAGTTGCCCTACCGCTGTCCTAGTCAAGACATCAAACAACTGATGTCTTACATCAAAGTTGCCCTACCGCTGTCCTAGTCAAGACATCAACAACTGATGTCTTACATCAAAGTTGCCTACCGCTGTCCTAGTCAAGACAACAAGCACTGCCCCTACCGCTCTAGTCAAGACAACAAGCAACTGATGTCTTACATCAAGTTACCCTACCGCTGTCCTAGTCAGACAACAGCAACTGATTTTTTAATCAAAGTTACCCTACCGCTGTCCTATCAAGACAACAGAATCAAGTTACCCTACCGCTCTCCTAATCAAGACAACAAGCAACTGATGTTTTACATCAAAGTTGACAAAAAATGGCTTTAAATAGTCGGATCGGATTAATAAAAATACAGTGAAACAGTGAGACCGTGGGACAGAGTCGATATAGGAGAGAAACAGTGCAAGGGTGTTTTAAAATATGTTACAGACCAGCGGTTCTTAAACTATTCTTCACCACGAACTCCATGTGGGTCTGCGAGCCACGGTTAAAGAATCGCTGTTATATAAGATAGGGTTTAAATTCAAATACCCTGGATGGTCGGAAAATAAGAGCTAAAGTCTCTGTGTTCCCGTGGGTGGTTAGTTGGACTTGTCTGTTGTTAGTCTTCCTCATAAGACATCTGATCGCAATATAAAGTATGCCTATAATAGATTTGATTTTCATTAAAAGAGGCTGGTAAGTCATTTCGTTTAATTTAAAGTTTCGATTTTTAAAGACACCACCAGTAGCTTAGGGATAGAGCTCTGGCTAGGCGATAAAGTGCGGGTCTGTTCGATTCCTTCTTGAACTTCCAATAAAACCAGTTTGTAAAGAAAGACATAATGAAAGATACCGTCAGCCTGTGTTAGTCCCAATTTTTCAGAACAACAGAAAAGAGAGGGAAATTTAACAGTCTAACATGGAAAGAGATTTATATTTTGTATTTTGATTATGTAGTTATTATGTTTTTGTTTGATTATGCAATTTTTTCCTATTTAAAAAAAAAAAAAAATATATATATATATATATATATATATATATGTGTGTGTGTGTATATATCATTTCTCATTAGTTCCAAATAATGGTGCCCAGGAAATTTCCGATTAAATCTTGTAAAGGTTATATTTAACATCATACCTTAGCTGTTGTTTGGCATTTCATGTAATAGGGGCACAATTTGCTTCGCATGTTGGCTAAAAAAGTAAAGAAAGAATGAACGATGGTGTTCTATTTGAAGCTATGTCAATGTTTTCTCAAAGAAAAGTAAAAAGTGAGGTAGCAGGGCACTGGCCCGTTTACTTGCACATTTAGTGACGTAGAACGGTGATGGCATTTCAATTTTTTTTTCATATCAATTTGTTTACTTTCTCTTTTCTTCTATCTCTGAATAGGGAAGACTTAGGACAACACACGCACTGAAGATGGGTACTGATGACTGGACTGGTGCTGATGACTGGTACGGAGACTGGCACTGGACTGGTGCTGATGACTGGTACTGAGACTGGTACTGAAGACTAGGACTGAAGACTGGCACTGATGACTGGTACTGATGACTAGGACTGAAGACTGGTACTGAATACTGGAACTGAAGACTGGTGCTGAAGACTAGGACTGAAGACTGGCACTGAAGACTGGTACTGAAGACTAGGACTGAAGACTGGCACTGGACTGGTGCTGATGACTGGTACTGAGACTGGCACTGAAGACTGGTACTGAAGACTAGGACTGAAGACTGGCACTGAAGACTGGTACTGATGACTAGGACTGAAGACTGGTGCTGAATACTGGAACTGATGACTAGGACTGAAGACTGGTACTTAAGACTGGAACTGAAGACTGGAACTGATGGCTAGGACTGAAGACTGGCACTGAAGACTGGTACTGAAGACTAGGACTGAAGACTGGTACTGAAGGCTGGTACTGAAGACTGGAACTGATGGCTAGGACTGAAGACTGGCACTGAAGACTGGTACTGAAGACTAGGACTGAAGACTGGTACTGAAGACTGGTACTGAAGACTGGCACTGAAGACTGGCACTGAAGACTGGCACTGAAGACTGGCACTGAAGACTGGAACTGAAGACTGGTACAGAAGACTGGTACTGAAGACTGGTACAGAAGGCTGGTACTGAAGACTGGTACTGAAGGCTGGTACTGAAGACTGGTACTGAAGACTGGTACTGAAGGCTGGTACTGAAGACTGGTACTGAAGACTGGTATTGAAGACTGGAACTGATGACTAGGACTGAACTGAAGACTGGCACTGAAGACTGGAACTGAAGACTGGAACTGAAGACTGGGACTGAAGACTGGTACTAAAGACTGGTACTGAAGACTAGGACTGAAGACTGGTACTGAAGACTGGTACTGAAGATTGGCACTGAAGACTAGGACTGAAGACTGGTACTGAAGACTAGGACTGAAGACTGGTACTGAAGACTGGTACTGAAGACTGGTACTGATGACTGGTACTGATGACTGGTACTGATGACTGGTACTGAAGACTGGTACTGAAGACTGGTACTGAAGACTGGTACTGATGACTGGTACTGATGACTGGTACTGAAGACTGGTACTGATGACTGGTACTGATGACTGGTACTGAAGACTGGTACTGATGACTGGTACTGATGACTGGTACTGAAGACTGGTACTGATGACTGGTACTGAAGACTGGTACTGATGACTGGTACTGAAGACTGTACTGATGACTGGTACTGAAGACTGGTACTGAAGACTGGTACTGAAGACTGGTACTGATGGCTGGTTCTGATGACTGGTACTGATGACTGGTATTGAAGACTGGTACTGATGACTGTACTGATGACTGGTACTGACTATACTGAAGACTGGTAGTAATGACTGCTACTGATGACTGGTACTGATGACTATACTGAAGACTGGTACTGATGACTGATACTGATGACTGTACTGATTATTGGTACTGATGACTGGTACTGATACTGATACTGGTACTATACTGGTACTGATGACGTGGTACTGATGACTATACTGAAGACTGGTACTGATGACTATACTGAAGACTGGTACTGATGACTGATACTGATGACTGGTACTGATGATTGGTACTGATGACTGGTACTGATGACTGGTACTGATGACTGTTACTGAAGACTATACTGAAGACTGATTGACTGGTACTGATGACTGGTACTACAGACTGGTAGTTTTGATTTAAAGTAAATATTTGAATAAACATTATTAACCACCTATTACAATTTGTTATCTCTATCCATATTGTTGTCCATGTCTACGTTCTTAATTTTGAAGAATTTGTGTCTAGAAGTAGAATTTGGTTAGATTTTTAGTTCCGGCTGCAAGAAAACTTATAATTTTTTTTAAGTTTTCTTAAACAGTGTTATTTTGTTTTACTTTTCTTTTTCAAGTGCACTTGTATATTTTACATTCGTCAAATTTAGTTTAATTTAGCCGAAAGGCCATCTTCAACAATTATCGGACAAGTCCATATTGCTCAGATCTCCTCCCATGTATATCCCTCAAAGTGTTGCAACTAACGACATCGTTATTGTGTTGGTTAACAGGCCATTGTGGCTCCCTGTGCAGTGCTGGTGTCTGGCATCACCAACCTTGACAAAATTTTCATGTCATCATCATCATCAAGTACCGGGCCTGCTGGCGTAGGTGATCATGTCTCTCTACAACTTTCGATCTCGACAGTTCTTTATCATTTCTGTTGTTGACCTTCTGCCAAGCCATTCTCTTAAGTTGTCTTGTATTTTTTCTCTTTGCTTCCCGCCATCTCTTCGTCCCACAATTTTCCCAGTATTTACAATATATTCACTTTGTTCTCTTCTCATTACATGGCCAAAAAATGATGATTGTTTCTTCCTAATATTGAAAATTAGCTCTCTTTTGGCTTTGACCTCTTTCAGAACATTTTCATTACTCTTCTTAGCTGTCCATGGTATTCTCAACATTCTTCTGTAAAACCACATTTCTGCAGACTCCAGTGATTTTCTTGTTTGCTGTCCTATTGTCCATGATTCACATCCATATGTTAAGACTGGCTCTACATAACATTTACGATATCTTTTTCTTTTCTTGTTTCTATTGTCAAAAATGGATTGCATAGTATCTTCCTCATTCTCTTGAAAGCTGCTTTTGCCTGAGCCATTCTGCACCTCACCTCTTTCGTACATCTTCCGTCTGAGGTTAACAAAGTTCCCAAATATTTAAATTCAATTACCTGTTTTAATATTGTTCATCAACTAACTAGCAAGCTTGATAGCACGACCACTACAGAAGCTGACTTCTGTCAGACTAGATCTCCTCAGAGAGTCATATCTGCCATGCCCAGGCAGTTGCAATCTTTCTGAGCATACTCTACTGAACACTACACATGTTCTCATGTCACGCTAATGCTTCAGTGACAGGCACACTTTTCATGCTCAAACTACTTGCAGTCGAGCTCCACACTTTCTTCACAGTTCAACCTTCATTATGAGCAGTGGAAACCCCCAGCTCCGTAAGTGCCGAATAACCCCCAGCTCCGTACGTGCCGAATAACAGATCCATCAATGTAAAGGACTGCATCTCTGACAGAAAATATTTTCAAAATCAAAGCCTGCATTTCTGTCGCAACGACCAATGGGTTTTGATGTCTACATCCTCTGGTGTGATGAAAGGACGTACTACATTATGATGGCACTCGTACCTTTTCTTCCACGTGTTCTATGTCCTCTTTTGAACACACCTGCTGAACAATATCCATAACCTGCCCCATGATTTTCCTTTTTTTAACCTGCTGTCGTTGATACCCACAAATTCACTTTTTAGAGGATGATGTGGGTCTGCACTGATTCGAAGGCAGTCACGTGCTCGGCAATGCCTTATTCTGTCGCCATGGTGGGGGCAGTCGGCGGACGACCAATCTCTTTATGTACCCAGGGTGACGCGCATCGCCTACACTCAGTCTCTTTATGTACCCAAAGGTGATGCGCATCGCCTACACTCAGTCTCTTTATGTACCCAAAGGTGATGCGCATCGCCTACACTCAGTCTCTTTATGTACCTAAGGGTGACGCGCATCGCCTACACTCAGTCTCTTTATGTACCCAAGGGTGATGCGCATTGCCTACACTCAGTCTCTTTATGTACCCAAGGGTGACGCGCATCGCCTACACTCAGTCTCTTATGTACCCAAGGTGATGCGCATCGCCTACACTCAGTCTCTTATGTACCCAAGGGTGATGCGCATTGCCTACACTCAGTCTCTTTATGTACCCAGGGTGATGCGCATCGCCTACACTCAGTCTCTTTATGTACCCAAGGTGACGCGCATCGCCTACACTCAGTCTCTTTATGTACCCAAGGTGATGCGCATTGCCTACACTCAGTCTCTTTATGTACCCAGGTGATGCGCATTGCCTCGTTTTGTATCCTTTCCAGTGGTTCCATTTGCGAATTGCTCGAAGTCAGGATCGCCAGTACATACTCAGTCACAGAGTGGGCCAGCCCCTGGTATAGGAGAACTAGTCGGCGTTGCTCAATGTGAGCTGCTGTCTTGACCCTCATTGCAGATTGGCCTTTCCTTTGTTTTCAAAACCACCTGGTCTACATGCTTGATAAAAGCAAGGCTACCATCAAACTACACACTTAGGTATCTCATTCTTAGATGAATTTGCTCAGCAACCTCATAACACACTTTTATTTACCCTTGATTTGTTAAACCAGTTGACAGTTATCTAAAGTAAACAAAGCCATTGTTGCCGTCGTCGGATTGCCAAGTGCCCCTGCCTCCCCACACCACACACATAGACGATCAAGCTCTGACTGAAGTTGTCCAGCATCACTATTTCTGTCTCTGCCCGGGCGATACAATAAAACATCTTCATCGTCAGAAAATATCCCGCCCTGTCCTATAATTTGCTCGTGTGTTGCCCTTACTGTGTAGGCGTTGACCAACACTGGAGATAATGGTGGGCCCTCTGGAAGGCCGTTGATGAATTGTCTTTGCTTTAAAGGTCCAGGTTTCACATTCAAATACCAGCTTCCGTTGTAAATAGACCGTAGAAGCCTAGTTGTGAAGGAAAGGACTGGTCTTGAGTTCAAGAAGCTGAAATATTAGGAAATCTAGAGGTACTCTCCTTCCTCTAGTAGGTCGCTGATGGAGCACAGGTATCCTTGCCTGTAAGCGAGCTCTTGAATACATTACGGGCAAGTATCGCATCATTTACTATTAAAATAGTCTCCCTGTTTGGTTGGTCCTGTAGACAAAGTACACGCCGGAAAGAAACAGTAATTATGCGATATTTTGGATACCTAAAGATTTGTAGACGCCAAATAGTCCAATGTGGATTTATTTAATGAAGCAGTTGAAAAGATGACATTAAATTAAATTGAGAAAAGTATGTCCACATTTGTGGGGAAGATTTGGGTGGGAATAAAAACAACAGGAAAAATAAGAGATCGAAGTGATAGAAGAAGACAAAGGGAAAACATCCTGGATGGTTTGACTACGTGGCACGGGAACAGAACAACGATTCAACTGTTGCACAGCGAACAAGATGGAGGGTTATAGAGGATCAAGGTGCACAGCAACAGATGGTTACTTGAATTGTGCCTTTTCAAGGGTGTCTTTCCTTTTGGTTCATGTCTAGTGTAGTCACTAATATCTTCAGTAATCAAGAAAAGACGATGGTCATATGTTGGACATGTGATGAGGAGAGATAATAACCGAATAACAAAGCAAGCCCTCATGTGGGAAATAACAGGTAAGAGGAATAGACGCCGACCAAGAGAGATACTGAGAAGAACATTGATCAGAGAGGCAAGAGCAGCCAGAATAGGCTTCCTCAATCTTGATCTGATCGTCGCCCTTGGTACCTTCAGCCTCCACACTTCCGTCTTCTATAAACCAGACGCCAACTGTTATCTTCTTTACACCTCGTCTCACTCATCTCACTGCAGAGATTCCATTTCATATTCTCAATTATTAAGACTTCGTCGTATCCACCAGGATGATCACGATTTTCTCCAACAGGCCCACCTGATGTTAAGTTTCTTTAGGCGTCGTCTCTATCCTGACTCGGTTCTCCAATCTGCCTTCCAGCGAGCTCTCGATATTTCCCGTCATGTGGGACTCACACCATCCACCCGCCGTTCCTCTGACAGGACCATATTTACCCTCACCTACCACCCTCACAACTTGGCTGCGGTGAGGATCCTTAACCGGTACCGCTCCATTCTCCACTCAGATCCTACTACCCGCCTACTTTTCAGTGATCCTCCTTTGGTGGCCTTCAAACGTGACAGAAGTCTGAGATACATTCTTGTCACGAGCCGCCTCCCCCACTTAAACCACGTACACCTTGGTACTGTCTGCTGTGGACGTCGAGTTTACAGAACATGTGACTACGTGCTCTGCACCGATTCGGTCTTGTTCCCTAATAAGCGATTCGACATCAAGGAGGGGTTCACTTGTGTGTCACGGAATATCATCTACGCCATAATATGTAAGCATTGCCAGATGACGTATGTGGGTGAAAGTGGACGACGCTTGAGTGAAAGATTTTGTGAGCATCTTCGTGATGTTGAGCAAAAGACTGGCAGCCCGGTGTCTGCCCATTTCAACTCCCCTGGTCATAATGGTAAACCTGACATGCAAGTTACTGGCATTGTCTCGTGCCACTCCAGCAATCGCAGCCGGTTCGTCCTTGAGAATCGCCACATTGCCCAGTTTGGTTCGCTGTCCCCCCCCCCCCCCCAAGGTATGAACATATCGCTCTCATACACATAGGACACCTACTACACATTTCTTACCCCATGCGCTTCCGAACCTATACATGTATGTACATTTGTCTGCATTTGTATTGTCACATTTAGACACCTTCGGGTTTTCTTTTGTGTGCTTTGTGGTAATATATACGGATTT
This sequence comes from Megaustenia siamemsis, assembly GCA_032433765.1. Taxonomy (NCBI): domain Eukaryota; kingdom Metazoa; phylum Mollusca; class Gastropoda; order Stylommatophora; family Ariophantidae; genus Megaustenia; species Megaustenia siamemsis. Next base: position 69,346,893 of record JAVIAB010000059.1, read on the forward strand.
ATGCTTGTACGCATGTGTGATTAGGTACACATGTTTTTTTACACATCTGTTCGTTGTGCACACACACACAGTTAGATATACACAGTTTGTACGTATCCTGTACCCACCTCCCCATATTGTTAGAACCCTTTCGTCTTCTCACCTGACTGCCTGGTCAGTAAGATATGTAGTTGGTCATCCCGCCTACTTATTTTATTTCATTCAGAAGCTGACTACGCTCTGGACTAAAGGAAAGTGACCTATTCTTTATTTCTTTTCTTGAGTATCAAGCACATTATCGCCATGTGGTTAGATTTATGTACATATCCTTATATATATTTTTGTGTTATTGTTTGTTGTTCCAGCTGAAGGCCTACATGGCCGAAACGTCTTGTTTTGTTAATTACCGTGTAAAGCTGTTACCATACCACTTTTTACTAAATTGTCATTATCATCAGCTGTACAGCAGCTTCGCATTTCTATGCATCTTGGTGCATCTTGGTGCATCTTGATTTCTTTACTCCCTCATTGAGATAGAGCTGCTTGCACAGAGCAGGGACAAATTGCGAGATTTTATAAAAGATCTTTACAAGAACTGAAAACTGCTAGAATAAAAATGTAGATAAGAGAAAGAGTAGATGGGTCTGTGCCCTATGGGTCAGCTAACTGTCCCACGCCTATTGGACAAAATTCCTGCCATTCACGAGCATGTGGCTTTAGCTGCAGATTTTCAAAAACATCGAGCGTGGAACGAGCGAAATAAAATGCATTAAAGTTGAGTTCAAGAACGTTTATGTAATTAATGCTGCTATGGAAGTCATAAATATTTCAGATCTTTATTGTCAGTAAAGTAAATTTGCCCAGCTTGAGAGCCACGCCGTTTATTGTCTTCTCTTGATGTCACACAATAAACAAAACAGAATCCAGAAAGACGTATTCAAGGACAACTAGTTACAGCCGGTAATATAATAGCATTATTATTTGTGATAAATAGATTGTATATCACAAATGACGTCACAGATGTATAAGATAAAAGACCCCTTGGTTCCAAACAACTCTAACTCGTGATAAGATCTTCTGCGCCTAAACCTCGAGCCATTCACCGAGAATGTTATTGTCAACCGTTCTGCTCATCAGTCTTTTAGGCGCGGTTGCTGCAGATGTAACATTTACAAATATATGTTCTCACGTTGGGCATTGTCAATTATTAACTTTTCTAGAGAATTGTTCACACACGTTTGTTTCATTAAAATAAATAAATAACAATAACCGCCAACGGTCATTTAACGTTTGCAGTGTGCATAGGGGGACTTTTTTCACCGTTATCAGAGGAAACTAGACATGGGATCTCAGTGCCTAGTGAAGGCTAGACATGGGATCTCACTGCCTAGTGAAGGCTAGAAATCGGATCTCAATACCCAGAAAAGGCTAGACTTTGGATCTCACTGCCCAGAGAAGGCTAGACATGGGATCTCACTGCCCAGAGAGGGCTAAACATCGGATCTCACTACCCAGAAAAGGCTAGACATTGGATCTCATTGCCCAGAGCGAGCTAGACATCGAATCCCACTACCCAGAAAGGGCTAGACATCGGATCTCACTGCCCAGAGAAGCCTAGACATCTAATTCCACTACCCAGAAAGAAGGCTAGACATTGGATCTCGCTGCCCAGATAGAGCTAGACATCGGATCTCACTGCCCAGAAAAGGCTAGACATGGGATTTCAGTGCCCAGAAAGAGGCAGACATCGGATCTCACTACCCAGAAAAGGCTAGACATAGGATCTCACTGCCCAGAGAGGGCTAGACATCGGATCTCACTGCCAGAAGAGGCTAGACGTGGAATCTCACTGCCCGGGGAGGGCTAGACATCACATCTCACTGCCAAAGAGGGCTATATATCACATCTCACTGCCAGAGAGGGCTAGATATCACATCTCACTGCCAGAGAGGGCTAGATATCACATCTCACTGCCAGAGAGGGCTAGATATCACATATCACTGCCAGAGAGGGCTAGACATCACATCTCACTGCCAGAGAGGGCTAGATATCACATCTCACTGCCAGAGAGGGCTAGACATCACATCTCACTGCCAGAGAGGGCTAGATATCACATCTCACTGCCAGAGAGGGCTAGATATCACATCTCACTGCCATAGAGGGCTAGATATCACATCTCACTGCCAGAGAGGGCTAGACATCACATCTCACTGCCAGAGAGGGCTAGATATCACATCTCACTGCCATAGAGGGCTAGATATCACATCTCACTGCCAGAGAGGGCTAGATATCACATCTCACTGCCATAGAGGGCTAGATATCACATCTCACTGCCAGAGAGGGCTAGACATCACATCTCACTGCCAGAGAGGGCTAGATATCACATCTCACTGCCATAGAGGGCTAGATATCACATCTCACTGCCACAGAGGGCTAGACATCACATCTCACTGCCAGAGAGGGCTAGATATCACATCTCACTGCCAGAGAGGGCTAGATATCACATCTCACTGCCAGAGAGGGCTAGACATCACATCTCACTGCCCAGATACCGGGGTGTGTTAAAAAAAAATCTAACAAACAACGTATGCGAAGAGAAAAATGTCCACAGCTGAGGGTGGAATGGACCCCACAACTTTCTTCTCAAGAGGTCGACGTCTACCCACTAATCTACTCAGCTTCAACTTCATATAATAAAACATTAAAATACCAGCCTTGACCTTCTCTAAGTCTGGTAGATGCTGATTCTAACAACTGTCAACGTATTTTATTTTATTGAGTGTTAAATTTTAACAAATAGCGGACACCAGCTGGGGACTACACTGGACAATCGGCCTTTATTTTCCATTCCTATGGTATCTGCAGACCCTAAGAAATAGGAAAAATTCCATAGTGATAGCTTTCCTTTTTTATGTGAAATAAATATGTGAAATAAATATGTGATATAAATATGTGATATAAATATGTGATATAGATGATTTAAAATATGAACGAGTATGTGATGTAGATTATGCAGCATAAAATAAATGCTTAGTTCTGGAAATTAAATATAATAGCAATAGGTAATTTACATTTCAAATATGAAATAAATATATAATTTAGATAATACCATATGAAAGAAGTACGTGGTTTATATAAAGTGGTGAAATAACTATTTTACGAACATATTCTTTTAACATATTGTGCACGATTAGTTTATCTATTACATGTTTCGTAAACCTCCAAATTGGGTTGAGTTGTTATTTAAAAAAATACCTCCAGATAATAAATAACAAAAGAAAAGCCGGGAAGGTTATAATGGGGAATTGATGATTGAAACATTTCAATAAAATGGTTTTAGTTGAGCTGACTTGACAAAAACAGTATAGGACACGCCTTTCTAACTCGATCTCTCTTCTGTTGAACATTCCAGACGTCTGTTGTTATTGAGTTATTTGCGGGTCATCATCATTGCACTCCAAACCTGCCCATAGGTGCTCAGATCCCCTTCTGAGCAAGTCCCGTAGAGTCCGACAACTGACGTCTCCAGCTCTGTAAATTAAGACTCCAGACATCGATCTCCTTTTTAAAATTAGTTCGTCACGAGTAGTCCATAACTCTTCTAAAGATCTAAAGATGTCTTTTCGAACAGAGTCAACAAGTCCGAATTTAAGTGGAACTGATTTGTGCGGGTTTCAAGAGTTAAGGTTGATTTTCTGTCTGTTTTTGAGGGAGGTTTATCATAGCAGCAATAGTGGTGACCTCTGCCAGAGATCTGATGCTGACCTAATGCCAGGAGTTTATACTGGCAGGGTGTTCTTTTTGATCTCTAATGGGTGCCTTTAATTACTCATTGACGGGTGCCCTTTTTACTTACTGATGGATGCCCTTTTACTCATTGACGGGTGCCCTTTTTACTTATTGATGGATGCCCTTTTACTCATTGACAGGTGCCCTTTTACTCATTGACGTGTGCCCTTTTACTCATTGATGTGGGCAGAGTGCCCTTTTACTAACTGATGTGGGCCGAGTGCTATTTTACTCATCGATGGGGGCACTTTTACTCATTGATGTGGACAGAATGTTCTTTTACTCATTGATGGATGCCCTTTAACTCATAGATTGGGCAGAATGCCCTTTTACACATTGATGTAGGATGAGTGCCCTTTTATTCATTAATGTGGTGGGTCATGATGACTTTCTTGATATTCCCTGTTTTTACTGAAGAATTTGGAGTTCGTGTAGTCCCGAGCTGTGCTGGAAAACTACTAGTCCAGCCCAGATGTATTGCATTACTAGGTCTTCTATATCAGTAAGAGCCACCACTACAGGGAGCACGGCGATCCTAGCTTCTGTTAGCCAGCCTGTTTTTTGACGCAGGCTCAATACTAGGTCTTCTATATCAGTAAGAGCCACCGCAACAGGGAACACGGCGATCCTAGCTTCTGTTAGCCAGCCTGTTTTTTTGACGCAGGCTCAATACTAGGTCTTCTATATCAGTAAGAGCCACCGCAACAGCAGGGAACACAGCCATCCTAGCTTCTGTTGCCTGTTTTGACGCAGGCTCAATACTAGGTCTTCTATATCAGTAAGAGCCACCGCAACAGGGAACACGGCGATTCTAGCTTCTGTTAGCCAGCCTGTTTTGATGCAGGCTCAATACTAGGTCTTCTATATCAGTAAGAGCCACCGCAACAGGGAACACAGCCATCCTAGCTTCTGTTGCCTGTTTTGATGCAGGCTCAATACTAGGTCTTCTATACCAGTAACAGCCATCACTACAGGAAACACTGCGATCCTAGCTTCTGTTAGCCAGCCTGTTTTGACACAGACTGTTTCCAGTGGAGACCACCAGTAGATAGAATTGCTAGATCTTGGTCAGCTGACGGTCCGCCACGCCTGCCGTTGCTAACTTAATTATCGCGTTACTTAATTTAAGTTACTTAATTAGCGATGTTTATTATGAAATATTAAATAATTAATTAATCACAATCTCTATCTCTAACCAGACCTCCCACTTCTTCTATTGTCCTGTACTCAATCTTTTTAATGTCTTGGAACTATTTACTTCTTTGTCAGCCCCAGGATTGTCTTCCATGAACCACGCCTTCCATTATTGTTTTTTCCAACTCAGCGTGGCTTTTTAAAATGTTCCTGTGATATTTTAATTAATAATTAATCTATACAAGCCAGTCTTAACATATGGATGTGAATCATGGACAATAGGACAACAGACAAGAAAATCACTGGAGTCTGTAGAAATGTAGTTTTACAGAAGAATGTTGAGAATACAATGGACAGCTAAGAAGAGTAATGAAAATGTTCTGAATGAGGTCGAAGCAAAAAGAGAGCTGATTTCCAATATTAGGAAGAAACAGTCATTTTTTTGTGCATGTAATGAGAAGAGAACAACTGGAATATATTGTAACAACTGGAAAAATTGAGGGACGAAGAGATAGAGGGAAGCAAAGAGAAAAAATAACAGACAGCTTAAGAGAATGGCTTGGCAGAAGGTCAACAACAGAAATGATAAATAACTGTCGAGATCGAAAGTTGTGGAGAGACATGATCACCTACGCCAGCAGGCCCGGTACTTGATGATGATGATGATGAATCTATACAAGATTATATGTCATATTAACTATTAATGACTAACATATTATTCTCAGAGCCAAACCGACAACTCTAACTTCGCTGATGGCCCACTTCATCTGTCATTGTTGATTAAATCACTCATCACTTCACTCAATACTGGTAAATAGATTTTGATTGATTTATTGCTTGATTGAATGATTGATTGAAATATCAATGCCTAAATTTGTGGTTGTCATTTGATGTAATTGACATTTTATTTTTTATGTATTTGACATAACACGCACAATAAATTGGTGATTCTGACTGATGCACTGTCAGTATTATCAGCTCTAAAAAGCCTCAGGAACAATGAACTAGATGACTTGAGAACAACCCTGGACCAACTATGCAATAACTTCCAGAGAGTAGTCATTCAGTAGATACCATCACACTGTAATATACACGGGAACGAACGCGCAGACAAATTAGCTAAAAGAGAGAGGGGATTACCACAAGAGAACCATCCGTTCAATTATGATGAAGCCAAATCCATCCTCAAAGGTCAGTTCCATGAAAAATGGAAACGAGAACACCCAAAGTATAACGAGCGTGACGGATACCATCAACTATCAAGGAGGGATTAAGTCATCATACTTCGCCTACGCACTGGCCACAATAGAATGAGAAATCACATGTTCACCAAATTCAAAATAGATACAACCAGCATATGCCACTGTACACTGGACAATATGACTACAAAACATGTTCTACAGGATTGCCCCCAGTACACAGACCTGAGAAGAGCAATGTGGTCCACACCCACCTCCCTGGAAGAGAAACTATATGGGGCAATCTAATCACTAAAACAGACAGCAGACTTCATGAGAGAGTCTGGAATACTACTCTGATTGAGTCTTGATCGCAGAGAGAGATAGAGAGAGTGTATTTGACATTTTATATATTTGACATTTAACGTGAGGACACATGAATATATAGCACAGTGGTGTTGTGGTTAGCGCATTCACATGTCACCAAGAAGGTTTGAGGTTCAAATGCAAGTTGAAGTGAACAATATTTCCGACCTAAAACTCTCATTGGGGCTCGTTCAGCGTCTGAACCATGAAATGGGTACCAGAGGTATTCTCGGAGAAGAAAAGGCAGCGAAGAAGAAAACTGGCCACCTCAACTCATGAGGCTGAGGCTTAGTATAATGACGTCACTTAGAATTCATTATTCGAAGGTAAATCCAATGAGACCACCGTTACCTTTTCATACATGACCAATATCAGTGTAGTATCATCATCGTAGTATCATCATCGTAGTGTCATCAGTGTAGTATCATCATTGTAGTATCATCATCGTAGTGTCATCAGTGTGGTATCATTATTGTAGTATCATCATCGTAGTATCATCATCGTAGTGTCATCAGTGTAGTATCATTATTGTAGTATCCTCATCGTAGTATCATCATCGTAGTGTCATCAGTGTAGTATCATTATTGTAGTATCATCATCGTAGTATCATCATCGTAGTGTCATCAGTGTAGTATCATTATTGTAGTATCATCATCGTAGTGTCATCAGTGTAGTATCATTATTGTAGTATCATCATCGTAGTGTCATCAGTGCAGTATCATTATTGTCCTATCATCATCGTAGTGTCATCAGTGTAGTATCATTATTGTAGTATCATCATCGTAGTATCATCATCGTAGTGTCATCAGTGTAGTATCATCATCGCAGTATCATCATCGCAGTATCATCATCGTAGTGTCATCAGTGTAGTATCATTATTGTAGTATCATTATCGTAGTGTCATCAGTGTAGTATCATTATTGTAGTATCATTATCGTAGTGTCATCAGTGTAGTATCATTATTGTAGTATCATCATCGTAGTGTCATCAGTGTAGTATCATCATCGTAGTATCATCAGTGTAGTATCATTATTGTAGTATCATCATCGTAGTGTCATCAGTGTAGTATCATCATCGCAGTATCATCATCGTAGTGTCATCAGTGTAGTATCATCATCGCAGTATCATCATCGTAGTGTCATCAGTGTAGTATCATTATTGTCCTATCATCATCGTAGTGTCATCAGTGTAGTATCATTATTGTAGTATCATTATCGTAGTGTCATCAGTGTAGTATCATTATTGTAGTATCATTATCGTAGTGTCATCAGTGTAGTATCATTATTGTAGTATCATCATCGTAGTGTCATCAGTGTAGTATCATCATCGTAGTATCATCAGTGTAGTATCATTATTGTAGTATCATCATCGTAGTGTCATCAGTGTAGTATCATATTGTAGTATCATCATCGTAGTGTCATCAGTGTAGTATCATTATTGTCCTATCATCATCGTAGAGTCATCAGTATAGTATCATTATTGTCTTATCATCATCGAAGTGTCATCAGTGTAGTATCATTATTATAGTATCATCATCGTAGTGTCATCAGTGTAGTATCATTATTGTAGTATCATGATCGTAGTGTCATCAGTGTAGTATCATTATTGTAGTATCATGATCGTAGTGTCATCAGTTTAGTATCAGTGTAGTATCATTATTTTAGTATCATGATCGTAGTGTCATCAGTGTAGTATCATTATTGTAGTATCATGATCGTAGTGTCATCAGTGTAGTATCATTATTGTAGTATCATTATCGTAGTGTCATCAGTGTAGTATCATTATTGTAGTATCATGATCGTAGTGTCATCAGTGTAGTATCATTATTATAGTATCATCATCGTAGTGTCATCAGTGTAGTATCATTATTATAGTATCATCATCGTAGTGTCATCAGTGTAGTATCATTATTGTAGTATCATGATCGTAGTGTCATCAGTTTAGTATCAGTGTAGTATGATCATCGTAGTGTCATCAGTGTAGTATCATTATTGTAGTAGCATTAATGAAACTACTACCACTTTTTTTTAATCATACCGGTTGTTTCCAGCCAAATAAGCAAACTTATAGTACCTGCGAGTCTATGTCAAAAGTAGTGAGAAAGAGGGCTCATCGGTTCTATACAGAGCCAAGTCTGACTTCTCGAATCATGGACAGTAGACAAACAAATGAAAAGACGGTTAGAGACCACAGAGATGGGATCTCTTGGAAGAATGTTGAAAGTTCCCTGGACAGCTAAAAAGACCAATGAGGAAGTTCTCAAAGAGGCCAACACAAAAATGGAGCTGCTAAAAACATAAAAAAGAAACAATCAACATTTTTTGAGCACATCATAAGAAAAGGAAGGTAGGAACAATTGGTTACATCTGGTAAAATACAGGGAAAGAAATATCAGTGACTGATTTATCCTTTCATATGTTATGAGATACATCGTTGTATATGGTAGCATATTGTAAAAGTAAAAAAAAAAAAGTAGAGCCCCGTCACGACATGTGCCGTAAAGGGAATATGGTGTTCTATCTATCTGTCTATCTGTCTGTCTGTCTGTCTGTCTGTCTGTCTGCTGTCTGTCTGTCTGTCTGTCTGTCTGCTGTCTGTCTGTCTGTCTGTCTGTCTGTCAGTTTGTTGTCTGTCTGTCTATTGACCTTTCGAGCCTTAGCCGGCCCATAGGGCGTTAACCAAGATATTCCTCTCTCTTATCTAAATTTGAATATATATATATATATATGCTGTTAGTGACCATACATTTTACGGACATTCAGCAGATGATTTGTGGGGTAATGTGGCCGGTGTTACGCAGCATTTTGTGTGGAAGCAAATATTTGTATGAAATATCTCTTTGATGCAACAGTATCCAGTTTTGTGATGCGGAAAAGTGTTTTTCTCTCAATATTTAGTTCAGTCCACATATCATCTTCGGGTACCGGATTTTTTGTCTGGGGAAGTAAAGCGGTGTAATACCGACCACATTACCCCAAAAATCATGTGCTGAAGGTCTGTAAAATTTATGGTCACTAACACCATATTCCCTATACGGCACTTGGCGTGACGGGGGCTCTTTACTACTTTTACTTTGACAGATCATCTTCATTGAACAAACGACAACTCCACAGTGCTCAGGTCCCACAACTCACCTTGTTCTCCAGTATGAAACACGCCGTCACGTAAAAGTAAAAGCACTGCAGAGGGCTACATCTCAAATACACGAACTCTGTAGCACCAGCCAGGATGTTTATTCCCAGCCTCCTTTAGTCTCGTTGCAGATAACAGTGGCTCCATTCTTTTCTCCCGTCACCGTGATCAGGGACTCAGTAGCCTGCTGTTTATCCTAATATTTGATGCGTTTTACAACAAAATATCCCCCCACCCTCAATACGTGGGAGCCGCGATAGCTCAGTGGTTAGTGAACTGGACTACAAAGGACAAGAGGTAGAGTTCGATCCCAACCGACGGGGACCGGGGTTCACCCAGCCCTTAATGGGTACCGGATTTTTTTCTCTGGGAAAGTAAAGCGGCACGGGCGTAATGCCGACCACATTACCCCCAAAAAATCATGTACCGAAGTCTGTAAAATGTATGGTCACTATCACCATATTACCTATACGCCACTTGGCGTTGCGGGGGCACTTTACTTTATACTATATTACCCTCAATACGTCTAGCAAAACATGGAAGGAACCTTTTTTTTATTTTTATTAATAGCTTTGGTCATGAATTGATATCTTCACTTTTAGAACATCGCTTTACAATTATAGAGGAATCCATATTGTTGAAATGTTGACATTCCAGATCTACATTTAACCTCCTTTTAGTCTAGCATACGTTTATATTTATCTTGTTCAAAGAAGATTAATACCAATGTTTATTTTTATTATTTTCTCACTAGGAAAAAGTGGTGAACAAATCATAGCTGATCTGACGGTCATCGCGTCTACGGCTGATTCGTTACTGACAAATTCTGGTAAAGATATTACTGACTATTTATAACTGAATATTCTTCATCATCATCATTGGGTGCCTTCTCCGCATCGAAGGTTGGCTACCATGGAGCGCCATTCCACTCTGTCTCTTGCTTTGATGATGCAGATTGTCATAGGCTGACTTGTCCATCTTTTGATGTTACTCGTCCATGTTAGTCTTGGTCTGCCTTTAACTCTTTTACCTTGTATTTTGCCCTCTAATATTACTTTTATTAGACTGTTGTGTCTTTTAACATGACCAAAAAATTTCATTTGTCTTGCTCTAAATTGTGTTTAGTAGTTCTTTTTTCACCCTTAGTGGTCCTAAAACTTCCTCGTTTGTTTTCTTTTCTTTCCATCCAATTCTACCTATTCTTCTGTAAATCTTCTGAAGATGTAACATTTTGCTATTCTTAGTTTTAGCCCTGTTGTTATTTGTTTTGATGTTAGTATATTTTTTCATGGCATTAAAATTACTTTTTGCCATTCCTATTCTTTTGTTTATTTCAGTTGTACATTTTCCATCACTGGTTATAGTATGTCCCAGGTAGTTGTAGTTCTCAACTGTCTCTAGATGTATTCTTACTTGTTTTTAAAAAGCAACGATTGATTTTCTCTCTACCCATTGACCTTTCGAGCCGTAGCCGGCCCATAGGGCATAGACTCAGATACTCTTTCTCTTATCAAAATTTTTATTCTAGCAGTTTTCAATCCTTCTAAAGATATTTTATCCAATCTCGCCACTTGTCTCTGTTCTGTGCGAGCAACTCTATCTCACTGAGGGAGCCAACTTCTGCTGCTCTTGCCTCTCTGATCAATGTTCTTCTCAGTGTCTCTCTATGTCGGCCTCTTTTCCTCTTACCTGTTGTTTCCCACATGAGGGCTTGCTTTGTTATTCGGTTATCTCTCCTCATCACAAGTAGACTAATTTTTAAGAATAAATAAATGTTGCATGTACAAAAGTTATATTTACATGTTTTCTTGACTTGCTTTTTTCCGTTTTATCATCATCATCATGTGCTATTCAGCAGCGCATTGTTTCCATTATGTTCTTGACTTGTTACCGTGCCAGACATCGATCTATCCCGTATCTTCTTTGTCGTCCACATCTCTCTATTTATGTACTTTTCTAGTTGTAACTAGGCATACCAACTTTCCTCTTCTCTTAATGGTCTTGAAAAATGTCGATTTTTTCTTTCTGTTACGTTTAGCTGCTCTCCTTTTGTGTTGGTCTCGTTCAGAATTTCCTCGTTGGCCTTTTTTTAGCTGTTGGTTTTTGACAGTTACGGTAAGCAATTATAATTTGTAATTATCGTTTTTATTTTGTAATATAAAAAAGGTATTTATTATTTAACGATGAATGATGATATCGTATGACAGGGAACAGTTGGCTGTGTTCACTTTCTGGGCGATTTCGCCTTATGCCTTTTGGCATGTGCCGAGACTGCTACGATGGGGACTACAGTTACCTTTCTTTGTTTGGGAGATGAGATATTAATTCGGATATAACGCTGGCACGGGCGGTTGAGCAATTATGGATTTTAATTCGTTTGCAGTGATACCGGGGCCTTCCATAACAAAAGAAACAAAGAAAAAACGTAAATGAAACTCCAAGACATAATCAACAAACAATGTATTATAAACTGACAGGGAGAACGCACTGTCGATGGTCGAATTTGGGGAAACAAGAAATTTCTCTGGGCCGAGAAAACTGAGAGCGGAAGCAGAAACTCACATATAAAAAGAGAAGAGAAGAAGACAAAGAAGGTGAAAACGAAATTTCAAACAAAATAGAAAAACAAAAATTAGTAGAAGGCAGGAAATGAAGGTTAAGATGAGAAAGGAAAGTACTAGAATTGCTTGATGACGCAAAAGAAGAGAAGGTAGAACACGGGAAAGACCAGAAAAAAAAAATAAAAAAACTAAAAGCAAATTAACCATTGTTGATAAAAAATGAGAGAAACAACAACGTATAGCATTACTCATTACCATACAACAACTTATAGCATTACACTTTACCATACAACAACGTATAGCATTACTAATTACCATACCGATGAAATAAATAATGTAGCGAGTTATTACACAGATATCTAAGGTGGGTTACCTGAGTGGCAGTGTTCCCTAGCGTTTGGCTTTTCGTGGCAAAGCGCTGTGCCACTGAGTACGGGTACGATCCAGTTTCAATCCATTTATTTTTTTTTTCTGTTGTTGATTATTTGCCATTTTTTTTCCGAGTGCTGTAAACATACCTCTTCCTCTTAATTCATTCGCTGATTATCTCATCGGAAGTTCCCCCTTTATAATAATATTCATTTATTATTATTTGTCTCCTATCTGAGGTAAAATATTGTGGACCACTACTGATCTGAAATAACTTAACTGTAATAAACGTGGGTGTTTGGTCATAGTTTCAACTTGTACAATGTATGTGAGGTGCATTAAAATATTTAGTCATTTGGATTATCCAATATGTCAGTGGGTTCAGTTAATCTATATAAGGTATTGGTGATTTAAATCATTGAGACACTCTAGGGAAACTGACGGGAATATTACCTCATTATATGTTTGGAGGTTTAATTATGTGTAGCTGAGAAAGTGAATTATTATTTTGTGTACATCATCGGGTCGTCCATTGCAGAATGTTTCACTCACTCTAGCCGGACTGAAGAAATCTCCGTTTCTGGCCAGATCTCCCACAGAATGTTTCACTCACTCTAGCCCGACTGAAGAAATCTTTGTTCCTGGCCCGATCTCCCACAGAATGTTTCACTCACACTAGCCGGACTGAAGAAATCTCTGTTTCTGGCCAGATCTCCCACAGAATGTTTCACTCACTCTAGCCCGACTGAAGAAATCTTTGTTCCTGGCCCGATCTCCCACAGAATGTTTTCCTCACTCTAGCCGGACTGAAGAAATCTCTGTTTCTGGCCAGATCTCCCACAGAATGTTTCCTCACTCTAGCCGGACTGAAGAAATCTCTGTTTCTGGCCCGATCTCCCACAGAATGTTTCACTCACTCTAGCCGGACTGAAGAAATCTCTGTTTCTGGCCAGATCTCCCACAGAATGTTTCACTCACACTAGCCGGACTGAAGAAATCTCTGTTTCTGGCCAGATCTCCCACAGAATGTTTCCCTCACTCTAGCCGGACTGAAGAAATCTCTGTTTCTGGCGAGATCTCCCACAGAATGTTTCACTCACTCTAGCCGGACTGAAGAAATCTCTGTTTCTGGCCAGATCTCCCACAGAATGTTTCACTCACACTAGCCCGACTGAAGAAATCTCTGTTTCTGGCCAGATCTCCCACAGAATGTTTCACTCTCTCTAGCCGGACTGAAGAAATCTCTGTTTCTGGCCCGATCTCCCACAGAATGTTTCACTCACTCTAGCCGGACTGAAGAAATCTCTGTTTCTGGCCAGATCTCCCACAGAATGTTTCACTCTCTCTCTAGCCGGACTGAAGAAATCTCTGTTTCTGGCCAGATCTCCCACAGAATGTTTCACTCTCTCTAGCCGGACTGAAGAAATCTCTGTTTCTGGCCAGATCTCCCACAGAATGTTTCACTCACTCTAGCTCGACTGAAGAAATCTTTGTTTCTGACCAGATCTCCCACAGAATGTTTCACTCATTCAAGCCGGACTGAAGAAATCTTTGTTTCTGGCGAGATCTCCCACAAAATGTTTCACTCACTCTAGCCGGACTGAAGAAATCTTTGTTTCTGACCAGATCTCCCACAGAATGTTTCACTCACTCTATCCGGACTGAAGAAATCTCTGTTTCTGACCAGATCTCCCACAGAATGTTTCACTCACTCTAGCCGGACTGAAGAAATCTTTGTTTCTGACCAGATCTCCCACAAAATGTTTCACTCACTCTAGCCGGACTGAAGAAATGTTTGTTTCAGGCCAGATCTCCCACAGAATGTTTCACTCACTCTAGCTCGACTGAAGAAATCTTTGTTTCTGACCAGATCTCCCACAGAATGTTTCACTCATTCAAGCCGGACTGAAGAAATCTTTGTTTCTGGCGAGATCTCCCACAAAATGTTTCACTCACTCTAGCCGGACTGAAGAAATCTTTGTTTCTGACCAGATCTCCCACAGAATGTTTCACTCACTCTAGCCGGACTGAAGAAATCTCTGTTTCTGACCAGATCTCCCACAAAATGTTTCACTCACTCTAGCCGGACTGAAGAAATCTTTGTTTCTGACCAGATCTCCCACAAAATGTTTCACTCACTCTAGCCGGACTGAAGAAATGTTTGTTTCAGGCCAGATCTCCCACAGAATGTTTCACTCACTCTAGCCGGACTGAAGAAATCTCTGTTTCTGACCAGATCTCCCACAGAATGTTTCACTCACTCTAGCCCAACTGAAGAAGCCTCCGTTTCTGGCCAAATCTCCCACAGAATGTTTCTCTCACTCCAGCCGGACTGAGGAAGACTCCGTTTCTGGCCAGATCTCCCACAAAATGTTTCCCTCACTCTAGCCGGACTGAAGAAATCTTTGTTCCTGGCCAGATCTCCCACAAAATGTTTCCCTCACTCTAGCCGGACTGAAGAAATCTTTGTTCCTGGCCAGATCTCCCACAAAATGTTTCCCTCACTCTAGCCGGACTGAAGAAGCCTCCGTTTCCTGCCAGATCTCCCACAAAATGTTTCACTCACTCTAGCCGGACTGAAGAAGCCTCCGTTTCTGGCCAGATCTCCCACAAAATGTTCCACTCACTCTAGTCGGACTGAAGAAATCGAGTAAAAAAAGGAAGATTAGATGGAGAGGCATGGGAGCATGAGAAGAAATGTTGCGTTGTTAGTGATGGAAATGAAGTAGTGACAGTAGTCTTGAATATTGGTGTGTACGTGTGTGTTATTTGTGTACGTGTGTGTTATATATGTAATCATGTCATGTACATGTTTTATTTAATATATACAGGTTATGTGCCTGAACTGCTGAATGGCATCATCAGCATAAACAAAACTGAAGGTATGTAATTCATATTCCTGCTGAACAGCAGTTGTCTGTAGTCGATGTTGCCTCTCCTTGGGAAATAGTTTTATCAGACTAACACGCATTTTAGACATGAATTTGTGTTATGTTTTCTTAATCTTTTCTTCACTGTTTACTTATTTCCTTTGTAACACTCCAAGATATGTTCTCCTTGCGCTTGCACATCATGTTTGTTTTTGTAATTTGTCCCTGCAGATAACATAAACTCTTATTCAGTCTTAAATATTTGAGTCTATAGTCATATTCTAAATGTCATGTACTTAATTAACACTTCATATATGATATTCTCGTACACTTTTTCTCTTTCAAATGTCAAGCACCGTAATCTTGTCCCGCATATGAATTACATTATTACTATTATATATTTAAGTACTTTAATCCCACTCTTAATATCAAATACTTAAAATTGTATCACAATTGTCCAGTATTACAATTGTACTCCAGATGTCCAGTCCTTTATTTTTTTTTTTCAAGAAATAAAATACTCGCCTGCTATCCCAGATATGAAGTGCTGTAACTTTAACCGGTAATTTCCGGTGTCATGACGCCTACGTGTTGTTGATTTTATCATTCGGCTCTTGATGATATATTTCAATGATTTACGCGATAGTCTAGTTGTGAAATTATGTGTTGCTATTCCCCGTTTGGTGTATGTTTTACTTCTAACGTGTGGATGGGCTGTGAACTTTACCGATATTTAAGTGGAATATGATTTATTCTTCTTTGTGTCGTGTGTTCGCGGTTCGATAGGCAAGCACATGGTTCGACAAAAATGACGCCGGCAGCCTGGTATGTTCAACCCGTAAGTGAAAAGTCTGTGACGGTGGATGAGGCGGATGAATCAGAAATTATCACCGGCGCAGAAAGCGAAGACAGCAAAGTGTGTGGTACACATGAGGCATATTCAGAACACGAAAGACGAATATGGCAGACCACAGTGATAGAGATTGGAGCTTCATCACGTAACACTCCAGAGAAAGTCATGGAGAGAAATTCTAACTATTGTTTTAACAACGAATTAAAAACAGCTACATGGAATGTTAGGACCTTATACCAACAAGGAAAATTATAAAATCTTATGGTAGAAGCAGAGTGATTAAAATGGATATCTTAGGCATATCAGAAACAAGACGGAAGGAATGTGGATAAATACAAGACGATAAATATACATTTATATTTTCAGGAAACACAACAGAACATCAAAGAGGAGTAGGCATACTAATAAAACGAGAGCTACGAAAATATATAAATACCCATTGGACATACAATGATAGGATTATACTATTAAACATTAAGGCAAAACCATTTGACATAGCAATAATACAGACATACGCACCTACTCAAGACTATGCAGATGAACAAATAGAGGCATACTATGAAGATCTAAACACAGTTATGAAACAAGTGAAATCATCAGACATCTTGATTGTAATGGGTGACATGAACGCTAAAGTAGGAAAAGGTAAATATAGACCATTATAGGAAATCATGGTTTAGGAAAAAGGAATAACAGAGGAGAAAGATTAATACAATTTAGTGAAGAAAAAAGACTGATAATATGCAACACCTTCTTTGAGCAAGAGAAAAGGAAATTATACACATGGAAAAGCCCTGGAGATAGGAAGAGGAATCAAATAGATTACATAATGATAAAAGACAGATTCCGGAACAGCGTCAAGAAAGCCAAAACCTACACAGGAGCAGATATTAATTCAGATCACAATCCTGTAATGATTAAAATAAAAATCAAATTAAAGAGAAACAAACAAAAAACTAATTCAGCAACACCAATAGATATAACAACGTTAATTAAATCAGAAAGATGTAAAAGGAACTTTTACTGTACAAGTAAAGAACACATATCAGAAGCTACTAGAAGAGGGGATTGAGCAGTACAGAAGAGAAAATCCTGAGGAAAAAAGTCACAACAAAATGGCAATGCATAAAAAAACAGCATGCAAGAATCCTGCAACACCTTGCCCAAAAAGGAAAGTAACAAAAAAGAAATGGATAACTGACAAAATCTTAGAAAAAAATGGAAGAAAGAAGACAAGCGAAAACACTGCCAGATAAAGGATATTGACAATGAAATATGGAGAATGTGCAAAAAGGCAAAAGAAGACTGGCTCAACCAAAGATGTCTAGAAGTCGAAACTATGGAAAGTAAACAAAACTTAATAGAGATGCACACAGAAATAAAGAAAATGACTAATAAAGACAAATAGCTGCAGGAAGCGATGTATTGCAAACAAAGAGGGAAGAATGCTAACAGACAACAAAGATATAATAGATAGATGGCAGGAATATATAACAGAATTATTTCATGACGAAAGGGACAAAAAGCCATTCATAAAATGTACATACAGCTATAAAATCCTGAAATCTGAAGTAGAAAAAGCTATAAAAACAATGAGAAAGAGAAAGGCAGTAGGACATGACAATATACAGATAGAAATGATACAGGCTCTAGAAGATTTTGGCATCGATTTGATCACAGACATATGCAATGACATATACCATACAGGATACATACCAAACGAACTAAAAACATCAACTTTCATTGCATTGCCTAAAAAGAATGGTGCAGTTGAATGCAGTAATTTCAGAACAATTAGCCTAATTAGCCAGGTAACAAAAATTTTACTAAAAGTTATACAGGGAAGGATTCAGAATAAAATCAATACTGAATTAGATGAGCAACAATTTGGATTCAGGAAAAACAGTGGGACAAAAGAAGCCATATTTAGCATGAGAACATTGATTGGAAAGTACACAGAAGTAAACAATCCAATATACGCCTGCTTTATAGACTACACAAAAGCTTTCGATAGAATACACCATAACCAACTTATAGACTGCCTGAAGGATATAAATCTAGACGACACAGACATACGACTAATATATAATTTGTACTGGAAGCAAACAGCAATAATAAAATATAACAAGGAGAACTCTACACCCATGGACATAAAAAGAGGAGTAAGACAAGGATGCATCCTATCACCAAGCTTGTACAATCTATACACTGTGCAAATCTTTTTTAAAAAAATCTCAGAGATGCCAGGCCTAAACATTAATGGAAAGATAATCAATAACCTAAGATATGCTGATGATACTGTTCTACTAGCAGAAAATCCTAAAGATCTACAATAATTGCTTAATGTGATAAACATAACAAGCCAAAAATATGGACTAGAAATGAATGAAAATTCTCAAGACTTACAATTAAATATCACAGTTGAGGGAATACATCTGGAGACAGTCCAGAGTTACAACTACCTGGGACATACTATAACCAATGATGGAAAATGCAAAACTGAAATAAACAAAAGAATAGGTATGGCAAAAAGTAATTTTAATGCCATGAAAAATATAATAACAACAAAGCAAATATCAGGCTGAAACTAAGAATAGCGAATTGTTACATCTTCTCGATATTCCTGTATGGTGCAGAAACATGGACATTAGACAAGAAAACAGAACAGAAAATTGAAGCCTTTGAAATGTGGATATAGAGAAGAATAGGCAGAATTTGATGGAAAGAAAAGAAAACAAACGATGAAGTTTTAAAACAACTGAAAATAAAAAGATAACTAATAAATACAATTAAGACAAGACAAATGAAATTTCTGGGGCACATTAAAAGACACAACAGCCTACTAAAAGTAACATTGGAAGGGAAAATACAAGGTAAAAGAGGCAGAGGCAGACCAAGACTAACATGGATGAATAACATCAAAATATGGACAAGTCAATCTATGACAGTCTGCACCATCAAAGCAAGAAACAGAGTAGAATGGCGATCCATGGTTGCCAACCTTCGATGCGGAGAAGACACTCGAAAATGACGATGTAACTTTAACCTAAATGACAAATACGCTAATTCCTTCTACTCCCCTCCCCTCCCAGATATCAAGTACTATAAATTTAACCTAAATGACAAGAACGCTAATTCCTTCTACTCTCCTTCCCTCCCAGATATCAAGTACTATAACTTTAACCTAATTGACAAATATGCTAATTCCTTCTATTCTCCTCCCCTCCCAGATATCAAGTAATATAACTTTAACCTAAATGACAAGAACGCTAATTCCTTCTACTCTCCTTCCCTCCCAGATATCAAGTACTATAACTTTAACCTAATTGATATATATATGCTAATTCCTTCTACTGTCCTTCCCTCCCAGATATCAAGTACTATAACTTTAACCTAATTGATATATATGCTAATTCCTTCTACTCTCCTTCCCTCCCAGATATCAAGTACTATAACTTTAACCTAATTGACAAATATGCTAATTCCTTCTATTCTCCTCCACTCCCAGATATCAAGTACTATAACTTTAACCTAATTGACAAATACGCTAATTCCTTCTATTCTCCTCCACTCCCAGATATCAAGTACTATAACTTTAACCTAATTGACAAATACGCTAATTCCTTCTATTCTCCTCCACTCCCAGATATCAAGTACTATAACTTTAACCTAATTGACAAATATGCTAATTCCTTCTATTCTCCTCCACTCCCAGATATCAAGTACTATAACTTTAACCTAATTGACAAATATGCTAATTCCTTCTATTCTCCTCCACTCCCAGATGTCATGTACTCTATTTCTATCTCGAGATGTCAAGAAATCCAGTTCCCACTACAAACAAATTATCATTCAGATGCCATTGATACCGAGTACTCAAATTATGAATTTGACAGCAATCAAAAGAATAAGATAAATAAACTGTTGCGTGCAATAGAGCAAACATTGCGCTGTGTTTTTCATCCTGATTGTGATTCGATACTCCGATTGTTTACGATGCATGATGAAGGACAGTTCAGCTGCGTTCACTTTCGCTACCGATTGGCCTTATGTCTTTGGCGTGTGCGGTAGCTGCAATGATGGGGACTGTAACTCACTTTCTTTGTTTGGATCCTTCAATGTGATGTGATGTTAGTTCAGAAGATTCCACTGTCACGGTCGGTTGAGCGCGACTAACTACAGCTACAAACATTGCGCAAGTGTTGGTGATATGAATCAGACAGGAGTAACATTTTATGAACATCATATTCTGCGGAACATCAGGCTGTCCGCCCGTCCTTCCAAGAAAAATATCTTCCTCTTCTTCTACCTTCCGGCTCCCTGTGGAGCATAGGTCTTCAACAAACACTTTCCAAATCGTTCTGTTTCTTGCCATTCTTTTAAGATCATTCCATGTCTTCCCCATCATCTTCATCTCTGCTTCTATCTGTCTTCTCCAAGAATTCCTTGGTCTTCCTCTTTGTCTTTTCCCCTGGGGATTCCTGTGTAGGCCTGCTGTGTAATACTCTCAGTTGTCTTCCGTAGTGTGTGTCCTATCCAGCGCCATCGTCTTCGCTGTATCTCTTTATCCACTGGTATTTGACTGGTACATTTCCATAATTCTATGTTAGTGACTTTGTCCTGCCATTTCCATCCTTTTATTCTGCGTAAGCATCCATTCATGAAAGTCTGTATCTTCATGATTGTCAATTTTCTTGTTCTCCATGTTTCACGGCCATATAATAGGACTGACTTAACATTGGAGTTGAAAATTTTCTTAAAAAATATTTGATACACAGTTAATGCTGATGAACCATATAAAGTGTCGATCAAAAGGGAGCCCGCAATCTTCCTTGCTAGACCAGATCACTATAGTCCGTTCAGATTCGTTTGCCGAGATGTTATGATTTATAATTCAAAAAGTTCTTGATGATTTCACATGATTTTGGCATACGGTGTTAAAATGACCATGTCACGAGAACATATGTGTTACTCGATGTCTAGCTATAACGGTTTTCTTAAAGCGGCGAATTCCTTTGATCTTTGCCCATGTAACTATTATTTTGACCCTAATCAAAATGTTTTACAGTAATCTAGTGCAACGATGACCCATAGGCGTGTCCATAAAATTTTACTTGGTGGCAAGTATACAAATTTTAAATTATATATAGAACTTTTGTTCGTAGAGTCAATTTGATATAGTTCCATGCTCTTGGTGTGAGTTTCCCAAATGTTGTCGCTGCCTTTCAAATACGTACATTTAGTTCCTCATCTAAGGAAAGTGTGGCTGTAATAGTGGATCCAAGATAGCTGAACTTCTGTACTGACTCAAGCAGGCTTCCATTCAAAGTAATGGTTGTTGGTTTGCTTATAACATATTTTTGATTGCTTGGGTGGTCTTGAACAATAAACTGTTTAACAAATCAACTAGGAAATTTTGCAAATCAAACTATTTATCTGTAGACTTAATCAGAGTAATGATCATTCAGAATCAGATGAGTCAAATAGGTCGATTACTGCTTTCGGCTGAACAAACAACAAACCATCCTTTTTCCAATATTCCTCTTCTTGTCGTAACACATGATCCTCACATTTACCCAGTAGTCTTTATTTATATTTGATAGAGCCTGATTTGTAAGTGTCTCAACATCGCATAATTTGAAAGTTTTATTTGTATATGCTACGTGTCCTTTAACTTTTGCCCAAACTAGTTCTATAGGATTTAAGTGTGCATGATATGGAGGTAGTCTCAAACATCTATGGCCATGTTCTTGAATTAACTTGTCTATTTTAAATATCTTTGTACGTTGTGTCTGTTTTACAAGGCTAAGCAATTCGGGTTTCAAGTAGCTGTCGTTAACTTGTATGTGTTCTTTTATGAGCCACGTTTTGATTGCATCTTTTGTACTTGACGATGTTGGGATTCTATCTTCTACGTTAACTACGTTATGGTATGAAGCATTGTCCATTATCAGACAAGAAGGTCGATCTAATATTGGAAGGATACTTTTCTCGATCCAGTCTTTAAATATGTGCCCATTCATTTCGGAGTGGTAGTCTCTATTGTCTATGGATTTTGAAATGAAAACGAGATGAGCATTCTGCAACAACCCATTATGTCTGCTACCTGCATGTGCAACTATCAAACGTTGCCCTTTACTGCTTGGTACTGATCTTTTAATACTTCCATCTGCTAACTGTCATTCCTTTTCATTTGTATGATGAGCGTTGATCCAAGTTTCATCTAAATAAACAATATCATAATCATTTTCGCGCATTTCCTTCACTTCACGTAAATACTTGCTTCTAAGAGCTACTAGATGTGGCTTCTCACAAATAATGTTTTTTCCACCAGCATACTTTCTAAAGGTGAAGCCTGCACTTCTTAATATTTTCCATAATGAAGTTTTTGATATTTCAATGTCGTTGTTAGTTTTCAGCCAAAGCTTCAACTTTCTAAGTGTCACTTCTTCGTTTATATCAAACATTCGACAGATTTCTCTTTTTACTAGGTCCTTATCAAAACTGTCTAACATTTCTTTCCTTCCTTGCTTTCTTGCATTTGTTGGCAATAAATATCCGCTTCCTTTAACTATTCGATCAAATGAACGTTTACACAAACCTAAAATATGCATTGTTCTCTTCTCAGGGTTTGATAAAGAACAATAAAGATGTCCCTTTTACGCTCTTTGCAGAAGTATTGATAAATCTTTATAGCAATGTTATGCTCAGTAAAATATTTTGCCTTTATATTCATTTTCACATAGACTTGCAGAAGATAATATGGATAGTGCCGCCTCCTTTCTGTAAATATTGAGATTTGCCTCTGAATTATGACTCGAACTCGAGTCTACGGCCGTGATTTTGACGTCACATAATTTCCGGTTTCGGCTAAAATGTCATTTTGTGCTAAACGGGAAATTTCATATGTAACATTTCTTTATAAAAATTTATAGTGGAAACATAACTATTTTAGGACGGTGCGCATTCAGCCGTGAAGGTCATGCCTATATGTTAAAGAATCAGCTGTGAGATGTAAGCATCTACATAATCCCGCCGGTGTTTATAATATCGATTAACTTTTTTTAAATATAGGTTAAATAAGGCATCTTTGAAACTGGATCACATTTCTTTGATAAAAAAATATTTTTATAGCGACATTAGTATTCTAAACCTAACTTCAAAAGATCAATGCAAATGAACAATAAGTTTTTGAAAAAAATAAATTAATGTCTAGGCAAACGAATCTGAACGGACTATAACTACTTCTCTAGCGTTGCTTTCTTACAACCAACATTTTTTTTATCATATTTCCATATTCGTTACATTATAACCTATATACATTTGTGCTTCGAACTTCGAACTTAGATCGTTCTAGTAGATAGTTCGAAGTTTAAATCGGTCGAAGTTCGAATCAGTTTTCCCTATTAAAAATAATGGAAAGTGAATTAATCCGTTCCCAGATCCTAAACCGTACATATCTAGATCAACTTAAACGGTAAACACATATAAATTGAAGTAAAAAGAACAAATTAAATGTCGTAAATATCAAACCAATAAATTAAATGTCGTAAATTTCAAAATAATAAACTAAATGTCTTAAATTTCAAAATAACAAGTTAAATGTCGTAAATTTCAAAATAACAAATTAAATGTCGTAAATATCAAAAAAACAAATTAAATGTCGTAAATATCAAAATAGCAAATTAAATATCGTAAATATCAAAATAACAAATTAAATGTCTTAAATATCAAAATAACAAATTAAATGTCTTAAATATTTAAAAAAAAACAAATTAAATGTCGTAAATATAAAAAACAACAAATTAAATGTCGTAAATATTTTTTAAAAAATTAAATGCCGTAAATATCAAAATCGCAAATTAAATATTGTAAATATAAAAAAAACAAATTAAATGTCGTAAATATATAAAACAAATTAAATATTGTAAATATATAAAACAAATTAAATGTCGTAAATATTTTTTTTAAATATGAAAACAATAGATAAAATAGATACTATATTTTTTTTAAATTACATATGCTGTAACTTGGAATGATAATCTATCTGGGGCCTCGTGGTCTAGTTGGGAAACCTACCCGACTGGGCTACCGACGTTCAGACAACCCGTGTTCGATTCCATCTGGAAGTAGTGTCGATGTATTCGTGGTTGGCCCAGTCGCTGGCAGAAATGGGTACCAGAGTAGTACTCTGGAAAGGTGAAGAATGCCGCCTCGCATCGTGAGTTTCGATGCTTGAAGCGTCACTATCCAGAAGTCTCCGAACACTTGTGAATAGGCGGCCGAGCACATATGGGTGAAAACTCGCGTGCTGGGACGCCGATTCAAGTCTCGTACTTTACCTTTACTTTTAGGATAGATTGTGTAGTAGATGGTGCACCTCATTTAATCTACCAAATATAGTGAGACGACGATGATAATTTTCTTTGATATTAAAATGCGGATGCGACCGGAAATTCGAGATCAAACGGTAAATTTAACTTTGTCTATAGTTCCTAGATGAAAGTGGAGATCGGTGGTAGTTGCATTTGAAAATCGTAGTCTACAAGAGAAAGTATCGATCTCTGGAGAGATACAAACTTACCATTATTACAACTTTGATATCCACACCAGTTGCTAATTATCAATACAATAGTTGTTTAGTCACATCTCCCATTAACCCTAGTTGTCAATTATTTACAAAAAAGTGTATCTCCCATTAACCATAGTTGTCTTGTCAGTTACTTACAAAAAGTGTATCTCCATTAACCCTAATTGTCAGTTACTTATAGAAAGTGTATCTCCCATTAACCCTAATTGTCATTTACTTACAAAAAGTGTATCTCAAGATCGTTAAAGTCTCAAATGTTTACCGGAATGCGGTACGGTTGAAAAAAAGAGTCCTGAATGATCTTTTACTATAACACCTGCGGGGTTCCAGTACATAGGCATCGTTCGAACTCCGAATCAAAATTCTTTCGAAGTTAGTGTTCGAATTTTGGAACGTTCGTAGTACGATGCACCACTGCATTTTTCTTTTAAAAGAAATTGCATTTATTAATCCTTTATCATAATGTGTTTTCTTTATTGTCAATCCTTGTTTAGGCTCTGACCTCGCTGCAGCCGTAGAACTGGATGGTGATTTTGCTCTGTTGGCACAGTTCGGACGCATTTTGAAAGAAGCTGTTGGTACTTTCCATTTTGTTGATGTTATATTATCCTTATGCAACACTTAATTGTACATACGTATGTATTAATATGGGAGACGGAATAGCTCAGTGGTTAGTGAACTGGACTACAAAGGACAAAAGGTAGGGTTCGATCCAACCGACGGTTTCCGGTTCACCCAGCCTTTAATGGGCACCGAATTTTTTTTCTGGGAAAGTAAAGCAGCACGGGCGTAGTACCGACCAAATAACCCCAAAAATCATGTGCTGAAGTTCTGTAAAATTGATGGTCACTAACACCATATTCCCTATACGCCACTTGGCGTGACTGGGGTACTTTACTTTTTTTATATATACATATGAATGAGATCGTTGGTTGCTTTGCTATTTCTCTTATCTGAAGACTTAACTAGAGATAATCTTATCATCTACAATGAGAAAGAGAAGACTGTCATATGTCAAGCACATGTTGAGAAGAGAGAACAAAAGAATTCAAAAACAGGCTCTTATGTGAGAAACATCAATATACAGAAGAAAAAGACACAGAAAGACATTGACAAGAGCACTGATATGAGAAGCGAAATTGGCAGGCATAGACTCATTTGATAAGACCGAAAATCTAGGCCAAAGTAGAGATGGGTGTAGGAAAACAAAAATATACCAACCGTATGTGACGCCTAACGCAACTGTGGAAGGATCGATATATATATGTGTGTGTGTGTGTGAAAGAGTGTGTGTGTATGAGTGTGTTTGTATGAGTTTGTGTGAGTGTAAGTGTCAGTGTGTATGTGTGTGAGTGTGTGTATATGAGTGTATATGAGTGTGTATGAGTGTAAGTGTCAGTGTGTATGTGTGTGAGTGTGTGTATATGAGTGTGTGTGAGTGTAAGTGTCAGTGTGTATGTGTGTGAGTGTGTGCATACGAGTGTGTGTGGGAGTGTGTGTGTTTGTGAGTGCGGGTGTTTGAGAGTGTGTATGAGTATGTGTGTGTGTTTGAGAGGGTGTGTGTGAGTGTGTGTGTGAGGGTGTATGTGTGAATGTGTGTATGAGAGAGTGTGTGTGAGAGTGTGTGTGAGAGAGAGTGTGTGTGTGAGTGTGAGAGTGTGAGAGAGTGTGTATGTGTGAGTGTGTGTGAGTGAGTGTGTGTGAGAGTGTATGCGTGAATGTGTGTATGAGAGAGTGTGTGAGCGTGTGTGAGAGAGTGTGTGTGTGTGAGTGTGAGAGTGTGTGTGTGAGTGTGTGTGCGTGTGTGGTAGAAAGCTCGAATTAATGTACGAAGTATGAAATTAAAAACAAATTACACTAGAATGTAACCTTCCCATGAGCTGTAACATGCAGCACTCTTCTCCTCATTTTCAGAAACAGGAAATGGCGTCCTCGTCACCGACTCCATCATCGCCATCAAAATGAAAGCCGAGAACATCATCAAAATAATAGAAGAGCTAGGTAGGATGCATGTTGCATGTTATCTAATTTGATTTTTAGTTACTTTTATAATAGAAACATTCTGACCATGTTTGTGCATTGGTTGCAAGTCAATGTAAACATTGACGTGGTAATAATCTTGTATATGCAGTTCTAGTTGCAGTTATTCGAAGGCTTCGGTATCACTGCATAAAAATTAAAAACATAATTGTTCAACCGCCCGGGTGACTACAAGCTTGATGTCGTGTAGCAGTATAGATACCTGAGGTATATCATCAACTACAAATTTGATGTTGTATAGCAGTATAGATACCTGGAGTCTACATCATCTACAAACTTGATGTTGTATAGCAGGAGAAAATTGAAAAAAAAAAAGGTAGGTACCTGGAGTCTACATCAACTACAAACTTGATGTTGTGTAGCAGTATAGCTACCTGGAGTCTACCATCAATGACAAACTTGATGTTGTTTAGCAGTATAGATACCTGGAGCCTACCATCAATGACAAACTTGATGTTGTTTAGCAGTATAGCTACCTGCGGTCTACATCAACTACAAACTTGATGTTGTATAGCAGTATAGATACCTGGAGTCTACCATCAATGACAAACTTGATGTTGTGTAGCAGTATAGGTACCTGGAGTCTACATCAACTACAAACTTGATGTTGTGTAGCAGTATAGCTACCTGGAGTCTACATCAACTACAAACTTGATGTTGTATAGCAGTATAGCTACCTTGAGTCTACATCAACTACAAACTTGATGTTGTGTAGCGGTATAGCTACCTGGAGTCTACATCAACTACAAACTTGATGTTGTATAGCAGTATAGCTACCTGGAGTCTACATCAACTACAAACTTGATGTTGTATAGCAGTATAGCTACCTGGAGTCTACATCAACTACAAACTTGATGTTGTGTAACAGTATAGCTACCTGGAGTCTACATCAACTACAAACTTGATGTTGTGTAGCAGTATAGCTACCTGGAGTCTACATCAACTACAAACTTGATGTTGTGTAGCAGTATAGCTACCTGGAGTCTACATCAACTACAAACTTGATGTTGTGTAGCAGTATAGCTACCTGGAGTCTACATCAACTACAAACTTGGTGTTGTGTAGCAGTATAGCTACCTGGAGTCTATCATCAACTACAAACTTGATGTTGTGTAGCAGTATAGCTACCTGGGGTCTGGGACGCTGTTTCTAAAAATGTAAAATAGTTTTTTGAATTTAAAATTGATCACCGAAAATTCTCAGATTTGCCATTTTGTTGATGTTTTTAGTCATGATCGTTAACTGCTAAATTATCACTCATAGATTAAACACCTACTTCAGCTAAATTCTTTACGTTTTGTACCTGTCACACATTGTCACATGTCACTACAAGAAAAAAGGATCAGTTTTAAAACTGTGTAGAATGTTCGAGACTGAGAACATTTTCATTCACAAAAAATGCATAATTTACAACGGTTAGAACTAAAAGTTTCCATTTTTAAGACATCCAAACATTTCTATAGCAGCTAAACAACAAATGATAAATAGCATCTTCATACCAACTTTGTGCTATGAAAGTCAAACATGGACACTTTCTAAATCACAATTAAGAAATATCAATGCATGTGAGATGTGATGCTTGAGAAAAGTAACAAACAACACAAGAAGAGATAGAATACTAAATGAAGCCATAAGAAAATGGTAGGAACTAAACCCTGCCAAGAATATATACAACAACAACAACTTAAATGATTGGACCACCTGGTCAGAATGAATCCTTACCAATCACCATCAAAGGCGTTCTTCTCGAGAATGCATGGAAAAATACCAAGAGGAAAACCCAGAAGAAGATGGATAGATGCAGTGACAGAGACATGTAACAACAAAGGAAAATCACTAATTCAGACAGTTCGAGCAGCTCAAGAACGACAAATGATATAAACCACGACACCTTTTAGGTATCAGTGAAAAGAGAAAAGTATAAGAAGAAGAGAAGAACTAAAACACCACATTGAGATGAAAACAAACAACTGTGCCATGATCTGACCAACTGGAACTTCCATTCAGTTTCTCTCATCTTTTTTTTCTGAACAAATTTCAGATATTGACTTCATCAGCTATGATGATCCAACCACCAACGGTAAAGGTAAGATTTAGCTCTAGTGGAGACAAATAATAATACATTAATATTATTATAGAGGGAAACTTCCGAGGCAATAATTCAGGGAATCATATCTCCCTCCTACGATTCCCTTTAGCTCTAGTGCTCTTACATTCACAGAAGCCAATTATTGTGTGGGTCAATGTTTAATATAAAACTTTACTTAATCAAACAATACTCAATGTATATTTAGACCACATATAGATTAGATTAGTTTAGTTTAGTTTAGTTTAGTTTAGTTTAGTTTAGTTTAGTTTAGTTTAGTTTAGTTTAGTTTAGTTTAGTTTAGTTTAGTTTAAAGGACGGATGATCTTCTTAGTGATCAGATTCATAATACCCAGCATCTCCCCAGCTTGAAGCACCGATACCATGGCGAGAGCGCAGAAGAAGGTTTCAGTTGCGATGTACTATCTGCGTCATTCCTGCGAAGACCTTGAGAATGACGGGTCGGTTTTTTTCCACAGACTTTTATCTTTTAATAATTTGTGACCGGAAGGCTGCCATATTTTGTCTCCTCTTTTACATTCTTTTACAGCCAAAGATTTTCACGTGCTCAGAGCGCACACGGACCTCCTGTTCTTTTTGTGGTCTCCTTTATCCCAAATGTTTGACATCGATTTTCACTAAACAGTGACAAGAGAAAGATTCACTGACTTGAAGAGATAAATGCCCACCGTCTGTTGCTAGATTGGAACCTGGGACTTTCTTGCCCAAAGGCCAACGGTTTACCTCTAGACCACACAGCTGCTAATCACATTACCAACAAAGCAGCACAGAATCCGAAGAGAAATTGGTCAATATGACGATGTTCTTGCGACCGTGAAGAGGGAAACAGCAAATGGCTCGGCCGTAAGACACGCTGGTCTGATCTCTCTGAAGCCAAGAAAGCAGCTGTGAGTGAGGGAAGATATAAGGACAGACAGAACTGGAATGACAACTTCAAAGAATTAATTGGTTTAAATACCGATTTCTCCCAATCACTGATAACACCGAGAGAAAGAAAAAGTTGGAAGATAAAGTGGCATACTTTGATCGACTCAAAACGATAAATCAGAACATACAATGCACCAGACCCTTCTAATGTAGTATCACGATCAAACAAATTAAAACTCATTAAGACCCTTTTTGGAGCATAGGCCACAGACAAGGTCCATACATCTCTATTTTCGGACATTTTCTCAATTTCTCTCCATTTTAGGAAAATATTCTTAAGAGTTTCCATGATTCCCCTTCTCCGTATATTCATGTGCTTTCCTGGCTTTCTCTTTCCCTGTGGTTTCCACGAGAATACCTGTCTTGCTATTATGGTATCTGGTTTTTATTGTGTGTTCAATCCACCTCTATTTTCTATTCATGATCTAATGCTTGTTTGACCCTTGTTTTGTTCCTTCCCAGATATTTTCATTTTTGATCTTGTCACACCATCTGATGTTCAGAATTTTACTAAAAAAATTGTTCATAGATATTTGTAATTATTGTTTCATGAAGCAGTAAAGTCACACAAAAGGAAGGAACGAGGTAAACACACTTTACAGTGACAGCTTTACATTAAAGACCATTACAAAACAATGACGTTTCGGCCTACATATGGCCTTCCTAAGAATACAAAAAAATAAACCACATGAGATACTGAGCACGAGAAATAGTTAAAACTTTGTATATTTCTCACGTTCTGTGTCTTCTATTGTATGTGTTTTTTTTTCCATGAAAAAGGCTTAAATATTGTTTGTATTGTTCCCCTTTCTAAACCGTGACTATACACTACATCCACCTCGCGCCCTCATCTCCATCTTCACCGCAACACAGCATTTTTTTTTCCTATGCTCAAATAAAAGAACATTCATCATCATCATGTGCTATACGGGCTAGCGTAGGCGTCCTTGTCCTTCCACAACATTCTATCCACAGTAAATCGTACCAATTCTGTTGTTGACTTTTTTCCGTGCCAAGACACCAAGCTATCTTATTAAAGTAACATCGGTTGTTGACTAAAGATATGAACTGAAACATCAAAATAAGCCAAAGTTATGGCTTTTATCCTGCAAAAAACAAAGACCGGGTTTCAATCTTCTAGTCTTCAATGTTTTTGGACTCAATGCTTGCTTGCGTTCGCCCGATGACTAAAGTATTCTAGAGTATTCGGAGACTGTGGAATTCCCCTTCGTAATCCGTCCTTAAAAGGACGTTAAGTGGACGTGTCTGCGTTGTGTTGTGGTTTGCAGTATAACTGTTATATTTGCGCCTTTCGGCCCAACACATCCGACTTCAGCATGTTTTCGACTCAATGAGATTGCCATCAATCAACAAGCTATACAACTCTATATCTCCAGACGGAGCTCGGACAAAACGGAGTAGATGTTATGGGATTCATTTCTGGAACATTTGCATTGGAGTCCACAAAGACTAAACGTAAGTGGTGGAATCCAAATCAAATAAATGTAAATGATTACAATATCCAATTATCAATTATAGTCATTTTTGTTGTACTTTGATATTATTTTTCATAGAATGAGACTTCCCCTCAATGCAGCGAGACTAAACCATTGCGTAGTGTACGTGTTTTGCGCTACAGCGCCACCTACTGACATTTATCAACTAAAACAACTACAAAATTAAATGTCTTTTCGGGATTTCATGTAAAAATCAACAAGTTATTTTTATGAGTAAAGCATTCTTTTCATTGAAACATTTACAAATATTAACATGTTTGAACTCTCCCATGCGTACTATCCCCCCTACTTTTATTACATACATGGACCATATATGCAAGCTAGCCAACTCATCAGAGACAGAGGAGATCAACGAGCTTTTATTTACAGACGACCAGGCACTAATACATGAAACAATAGAAGACCTACAAGAGCACCCTAAACAAACTCAACAGCTCAGGCACAATATACAACATGAAAATCAACATCAATAAAACAGAAGTCATGAATGTCGCCAAAAATAAACAGAACATCAACATAAATATAGAAAGCAGGCAACTAAAACAAGTAGAGGAATTCAAATACCTAGGAAGTTTAGTGACACGATAATTCTCAAACCGCAGAGATAGAATCAAGATGCAACAAAGCTTGTCAAATCATTGGACAGTTATCACCATTATTGTCCAACAAGGAAATAACTGGAGGCAAAACGATCACTATACAATACAATCTTCATCCCAACGTTGTGCTACCAATGCCAGACCTGGACCCTAGATGCAAGAACTATAAGAAAAATAACCTCTACTGGGATTAAATATGTTAGACGAATGACATAAAACAGTCTGAGAGATAAGAACAGAAATGAAGAACTGAGAAAAAAGCTAGGAATATATAAAGAAACAACAGATAAAATTGTTAGACCACGTGACAAGGCAGAAAGACCACAATACAACACCACGAGCCTTCAGCGAACGTTGTGAGAACATCAGACCCAAGGGTCGACCATGTAAAGATGGACCGATGAAATATTAGAAGCACTAGGAAACATTACAGCAGCAGAGGCGAACAGAAGAGCAAAAGACTGCAAATTATATCTCCCCTCGACGCTCAAAGGCAGATGAGGAAGGAAAGTAGAAGTAGAAGAAGAACATGTTTGTTAACTGTGACATACCTGAACAAAGTAATTAAGTAATTTAGTTATTGAGTTATTCGCGGGTTATCATCATTGCACTCTGAACATGTTATAGGTCCTCAGATCCCCTCCTCAGCAAGTCTCGAAGTGTCCAGCGACTGACGACTCCAGTTCTGTGTTGATTGATTAGTCTTCTTACATAGCCAATAAGTTTCTCGTTTCTGGCTTTGCCCAACTCAACTCCCTTCTCTTTCACCCAAAGGAATGACGTGGACTCATGTTTGTCGAAGTCCTGTGCACTTACCCATATCTCGGAGGACATTGATGACGTCCGCCCGATACATTAGTTGACCGTCCTCAGCGACAGCTCAGCTAGCCAACCTGTCCGCTCTTTCACATCACACACACACACACTTATACACACACACTTACACACACATTCACAATTACACATACACACTAACACGCACACACTCAATTACATACACATACTTACACACACCGGGTGTCCGGTTAGCGCAATCGATAGGCGGTTGGCTTATCACGGCAACAGCCGGGGTTCGTACCCTGGCGAGGACACCTGGGTTTTACTAATTCCCTAAAAATTAGTGGGAGCCGCGATAGCTCAGTGGTTAGTGAACTGGACTACTACGGACAAGGGGTAGGGTTCGATCCCAACCGACGGCTCCGGGTTCACCCAGCCTTAAATGGGTACCGGATTTTTTCTGGGAAAGTAAAGCAGCACGGGCGTAATACCGACCACATTACCCCAAAAATCATGTGCTGAAGGTCTGTAAAATATAGGGTCACTAACACCATATTTCCCTATACGCCACTTGGCGTGACGGGGGGTACTTTACTTTTTTTTTTACTTACACACACCACACACATACACTCACACACACACACACACACACACAAACACATGTGGACACTCGAGTCTCCGACCAATGAAATACTTTCCTCACTGCCATTATTCTCATCATCAAACTGTTGCTCGTGGCTACGTAACGCCGCTCTCCTCGTGAAACAGTTCTCCCATTCCATCGAGCAGTGAATGCTCAAGCACTTCATTGATGGCGTACCACAGAACCATCTGTGTAGACTAGCATGTCCATATCACTACAGATGTCACAAATGGATGCAATCATTTCTGCGTTACCTGCAATCAGATTATGTTTTCTGTTATCTAATGTCTTCTTCTACCTTTCAGCTCCCTGTGGAGCATAGGAACAAACACTTTCCAATCCGTTCTGTCTCCTGCCATTCTTTTAAGACCATTCCATGTCTTCCCCATCATCTTCATCTCTGCTTCTATCTGTCTTCTCCAAGAATTATTTTGTTTTCCTCTTTGTCTTTTTCCCTGGGGATTAAAAAAAAAGCCCGTTGTGTAATACTCTCAGTTGGCTTCCGGAGTGTGTGTCATATCCAGCGCCATCGTCTTCGCTGTATCTCTTTATCCACTAGTATTTGACTGGTACATTTCCATAATTTTATGTTAGTGATTTAGTCCTGTCATTTCCATCCTTTTATTCTGCGTAAGCATCCATTAATGAAAGTCTGTATCATCATGATTGTCAATTATGTTGTTCACCATGTTTCACAGCCATATAATAGGACCGACTTAACATTGGAGTTGAAAAATTTTATTTTTCTATTTAACCTAATTTCTTTGGACTTCAATATGTTTCGCAGTGCAACAAAAGCTCCTCTTGCTTTTGATATCCTTATTTTGGTATCATTTTCTGTTTTTCCTTCTTTGTCTATATTACTACCCAGATATATGTGAGATTGTACGTCTAGTAGAGGTATTTCTCCTAATTTTATTTGGTTATGTTACCTAATATGGGATTCAAATATGTCGGGAGCCGCATTAGCACAGTGGTTAGTGAACTGGACTACAAAGGACAAGAGGTAGGGTTCGATCCCAACCGACGGCTTCCGGGTTCAATCAGCCTTAAATGGGTACAGGATTTTTTCTAGAAAGTAAAGCGACACGGGCGTAATACCGACTACATTACCCCAAAAATCATATGCTGAAGAAGGTCTGTAACATTTATGGTCACTAACACCGTGAACTGACGATGCCAGGACCTGAATATTCCTTTCATGTTGTTTTCCACATTTGTTTATGTCTTTGTTTTCCATATTTGTTTATGTCTTTGTTTTCCACATTTGTTTATGTCTTTGTGTTCCACATTTGTTTATGTCTTTGTGTTCCACATTTGTTTATGTCTTTGTTTTCCACATTTGTTCATGTTTTTGTTTTCCACATTTGTTTATGTCTTTGTTTTCCACATTTGTTATGTCTTTGTTTTCCACATTTGTTTATGTCTTTGTTTTCCACATAGAACTCTCACCATTCCTACAAAATGGCATTGGTTCAACGAGCAGGTTCTATGGCACAAACACTTTGGCTTGTGTTTCTTGATCGCGGTCAGAAAGTAAAGGTCAAGGTAAAGTACGAGACTTGAAACAGCATCTTAGCAAGCGAGTTTCACCCATATGTGCTCGGCCGCCTAACCAGAAATGTTCGGAGACTTCTGGATAGTGTTGCTTCAAGCATCGAAACTGACTATGCCAGGCGGCATTCCTCACCTTCCCAGAATACTACCCTGGTATCCATTTCTGCCAGCGGCTGGGTCGACCGCGGGCGTATTTTTTTTCCAACCACGAGTACAACTCACACTACTTCCAGCGGGAATCGAACACGGGTTGTCCGAACGTCGGTAGCCCATTCGGGTTGTTTTCCCAACTAGGATACATAGCGCACCACCACCACCCCCCCCCCCCTTGCCCCGGGCAGGTCAGAAGGTCCTTGTATGGACCTATCCAGAGCCTGATTCTATTTCAAATTTCATATTCCTTAGCATTGTATTTATTCTACATTTACATTACATCATGAGTTTACTTTTTTGATATGTTAGCTTTTCTAACAATCATATTTTATTTTCTCGCTGGAATTGGGTATTTGTTCATGTATGGTAAAGCATGCGCAGGGGGTATGGGAGGCTGGATATCTTATAGGAACAATGTCGACCTTAGGACAGGAAGGGTCTGGGTTTAAAACCTACCGGAAGTGGTGATATTTCCAACAAAAAATGTACCCTTGTTTTCTTTATAGGGTTACCCTCCCCGGATCTCTTGGGTAGTGAGATCTGATGTCTAACCCTCTCGGATAACGACAATAAACAGAGATCCCGTGTACACTAGCGCACATTAAAAGATCCCTTGGCAGTTAAAATCGTAAAGAGTAGGTCACAAATATGGCCGCTGTCCGGGCAAATTTGTAAATAGGAATCTTCACACACCGTCGATCCCAGGCCATGCTACGGAGTTCGTGCGCATGGGCTAGGATTTTTCTCTGATTTTCTAGAGGGGGATATCGGAACCTATGGGTTCGTCCAGTGTGTACAGATAATGGTCCTAATAACATGAACACGTGGTCCCTATGCACCAATATATCTCTGACAAAAGTTGCACCCTGAAGAATAAGAGCTATATTACCTAATCCATTTTTCTCAATGGAAATAATAAATACAGTTCTTCTTTGTTATGCGAACCAGTCTTGACGTAAGGATGTGGATCATGGATAATCGAACAAGAGAAAATAAACTCTTGGATGACACAGAAATGCGGATTTATAGAAGGATGCTGGGAAGACCGTGGACAGATAAATAGAGTAGTGAGGATGTTCTTAAAGAGATACAAATCTAACGTCCAACATTAGGAGGCAACAATCATCTTATCTTTGGTGCCATTTAATAAAAAGGGAACAAGTAGAGTATTTAGAGTATACAGTGGCAAGTGGAAAGATTGATGGAAGAAGAGGGAAAGAAATAGAGAAAAGAAGATGCAATGTAGTTTAGAGGAATGGATTAGTTGGAAGTCAACAGATTTGATAAACAGGAGGCCTCGGTTGCCAAGTTGGGGGCCTCGGTAGCCTAGTTGGGGGCCTCGGTAGCCTTGTTGGGGGCCTCGGTAGCCTAGTTGGGGGCCTCGGTAGCCTTGTTGGGGGCCTCAGTAGCCTTGTGGGGGGCCTCGGTAGCCTAGTTGGGGGCCTCGGTAGCCTAGTTGGGGGCCTCGGTAGCCTTGTTGGGGGCCTCGGTAGCCTAGTTGGGGGCCTTGGTAGCCTAGTTGGGGGCCTCGGTAGCCTTGTTGGGGGCCTTGGTAGCCAGTTGGGAGCCTCGGTAGCCTAGTTGGGGGCCTCGGTAGCCTAGTTGGGGCCTCGGTAGCCTTGTTGGGGGCCTCGGTAGCCTTGTTGGGGGCCTCGGTAGCCTTGTTGGGGGCCTCGGTAGCCTAGTTGGGGGCCTCGGTAGCCTAGTTGGGGCCTCGGTAGCCTTGTTGGGGGCCCTGTAGCCTAGTTGGGAAATCCACCCGACTGGATTACCGACGTTCGGACAACCCGTGTTCAATTTCCCGCTGGGAGCAGTGTGAGTTGTACTCGTGGTTGGAAAAAAAAATACCCCCACGGTCGACCCAGCCGTTGGCAGAAATGGGTACCAGGGTATTATGCTGGGAAGGTGAGGAATGTCGCTTCGCATCTGAGTTTCGATGCTTGAGGCGACACTATACAGAAATATCCGAACACTTCCGGATAGGCGGCCGAGCACATATGGGTGAAAATTCGCGTGCCAAGACGCCGGTTCAAGTCTCGTACTTTACATTTACTTTACCTAGACTTGTTAAGCAGCTACAGAAATCTGAAGCTCTCCAGAGACATGATCACCTACCCCAGCAGGCACTGTAATTATAGATGATGATGATGATGAAAATGATGATGATGGTGGTGGTGGTGATGATGACGATGATGGTGATGATGATGATGATGATGAAAGAAGCCAGAAGTGGTGATTTCTTTTCCTGACCAGTATCACTTCTTGTTACATCCAGCACCTAAAATGAGTGAGATAGATTCTTCCCATATATATTTGAGCGGCCTGGCGTGATGTTGACGACACCACCCATACAATATCCAAGATATATACAATATCCATTACAAAAATATCACCAGATCTATATTCCCTAAATTTAAAGATAAAATGAATCTTTATACTGTACTCTTTTTATGACACATTTATTTTACTCAAGTAGCCATGTAATTAAATTCTTGTTTCTGGTCCACAGGTCAGACAAGGACACGATCAATATAATCTCAATGTATATCCAAGTTAGAATTCTTATGTACATAACCACTCTTTATTAAAAATAAACTGTTGCAGTCAATAATTATATAGCACGTAATGAATAAATGTTTAATCAACAACTTACAGGCACAATCAGTCTGCGTACGTTTCGAGAGATGGATGGACAGCGGTGGAGCGGGTATGGGTATGCCTCGACTGCAGTGAAACTGAATCCATAAATAGAAAAGATACTTCACTAAACCAGGAAAACTGGATGTATTTCGCCCAAAACAATTTTTCTGTCATAAATCTCTGGTTCAAAACTTGTTTTTCGAGATAACTTTAAAGATTTTCGGAAAATATCTTTCTCTTGAATCTGTCTTGTTATGAGAGTAAGACTCTTTACTGAGCCAAAGATGGTAAATGAACTAGATGGGGATCAAAAGAGACATAGTAAAAAATGATTAATACAGGTCTTAAGTAGAATGGTTTTAACTAGGGACAGGTTAGGAGTTTGACTCAGAATCGACTGAGAATTTGGCTCAAAACTGGAAGTTTGACTCAGAATATTCTGGAACCTAGGCTCAGAACATACTGGAACTTTGGCTCAGAACAAACTGAGAGTTTGGCTCAGAACATACTGGAAGTTTGACTCAAAAAATACTGGAAGTTTGGCTCAGAATATTCTGGAACCTTGGCTCAGAACAGGCTGAGAGTTTGGCTCAGAATAACCTGGAAGTTTGGCTCAGAACATTCTGGAACTTTGGCTCAGAACATTCTGGAACTTTAGCTCAGAACATTCTGGAACTTTGGCTGAGAACAGACTAGGAATTTTACTCTGGAAAAAATGCCATTGGCGATCACTACTGTCGGGTTTACGTGCCGGGTTTGCGTGTCGGGCTGTATAGTTGAACGAGTCTGGGTTGAATTTGTACAGTAACACTTACAAACATAGTAACGTTTTGGGGTGAGAGAAATGCTGTTAATATTTTGAGTATTCGATCTTCCTATCTGTTATTAAATGAATTCGTTTTAAACTACAGTGTTACTGGTTCTTTATTTTATTCATTTTTGCTCAAATGTGTAATAACAAATTGTACGGGCTTTTCTATAAGCGTAACTTAAACTCAGAAATTACGCTCTGGAACAAAAGAAACTAAAACGTTTTCGACTAAT
Organism: Megaustenia siamemsis; assembly: GCA_032433765.1. Classification (NCBI taxonomy): domain Eukaryota; kingdom Metazoa; phylum Mollusca; class Gastropoda; order Stylommatophora; family Ariophantidae; genus Megaustenia; species Megaustenia siamemsis. Next base: position 69,385,718 of record JAVIAB010000059.1, read on the forward strand.
AGTTACTTAATATATACTTGGAATATAATAATACTTACTTGGAAGTTTACAAATTAAGAATTTATCCAAAAATAATTACACGCAAGACATTAGTCGTAGCCTGCGACAGTCATAGTTGACTATGGATTTTGCAGCGCCCCTACGTAAATGTTATTGAGTTGTCTCTTTAGAATGTGCTTTCAAAGACCACGGTCTGCAGCTATCTCTTCCCAGGCTGCAGGGTTTATGTTCAGAGTCTTCATGTCATGTTTACACACCTCTATAAATCGGAGCTATGAGCCCCCTAGTTATTTTGCCATCTGCTAGTTGTTCGTAGAGTATATATTTTGGTATTCTTAAGATAGAAAAACCCTTGGATCAGTGCGACTGACTTGTTCATTCGGTGCCAGAGTGTATTTATCAAACATTGGTAGAATCAGCCACGAGAGAAGAAGTTCGACAAAAACAAAGCCTCAAAATACGTAACAGTCACCACTAAACCATCTGACAAGACGAAAAGGATCTTACATATATTTTGGTATGCGGCCATCTTCCATAGGGCGTAAGCTGCCAAGCCAGTGTAACCTACGTTTTCTGAGCAGCGTGTATATTTATATATACGGAGGCCTGTGCGAGGCAGAAGATAATACAGATTGCGAAATAGTGCACAGTTGTTTGTCTCCGCTAATTTAGATGGTTTTACATGTAACACAGGAGTCGCGTTAGCGCTACGGTTAGTGAGCTGGACTACGAAGGACAAGTCCACCAGGGTTAATAACCGGATGTCGTATTTTTTTATATTTTTGGAGAGTAAAGCGGCGCACTATACCTCCACAATGACCCCCCCCCACCCCCCCCAAAAAAAAAAAATTATGCTGACGGTCTATAACAAATGTGGGCACTAATACCATATTGTCCATACGCCACGTGACGTGGCGCGGTTCTTTTATGGTTTTTTTTTTATCATTTAATAAGATCATCACCAGACAGCTTCCCTCAGAGAGCAATAACTCTCAGAAGCAAAATAAAAAGTGGAAAATATAGACCTACAAGATGATGGATTAATTCAAAAGCTGACGTCACGCTGACATCATCCAAGTAACACATAACATACCATTGGTTATAAGACAATCAATCTCAATTTGTCCTCAACGCCTGAAAGATAAAAAGGCTTAAGAGAGTTGAAGTGGGTATATAATTAACTTGACTATCTCTATTTAGACATTAGAAATATGTGAAATAATATGCGAGGCCACAGGAATATGCTGCAGAGAACAAAGAAATAAAAACATAAAATGGTATTGAGCAGCAAGACTAACAGAATGAGAAGACAAATTACAACGTTTCGGCAACAGCCTTCATCGAGTAGGTCAAACAAACTATATATACACATTAAACAAAAAATTCCGAGTCAGAAAGCACAATACAGATTTTTTTTTTAAAAAAGGGGAAAAAGACTGTAGCCACCGTCTTTTCCGCCATTTTTCGCATCAGTGTTGTGCTTTCAAATTTGGAATTTGTTGTTTAATTTGTATGGTTTATTTGATGTACACGATGAAGGCTGTTGCCGAAACGTTGTAATTTGTCTTCTCATTCTGTTAGTCTTGCTGCTCAATACCATTTTATGGTTATGATATAACTTCAGATGGTAGATGTAAAATATGGGATAGAACAATCCAAGCGAAGGCTGAACTTCAAACAATTAGAGAGACATTGCTCAATTTTTGTTAATGGAGCTAAAAAATAGGAAGAGTTCTGTTTTATATGGAGCCAGTCGTGATATGTAGGTGCGAAACATGGACAATCGTAGAAAATAAAAAAGTTCAGGTCATAGAAATTGTGGTTTTATAGAAGGATGTTGAGAACACCACCATGAGCCTCAAGTGCCATATCTGCTGGCGTAGGTGATCATGTCTCTCAACATCTCTCTATCTCGACAGTTATTTACCATTTCTGTTGTTGACCCTCTGGCAAGCCATTCTCTTAAGCTGTCTGGTATCTTTGCTTCCCTCTATCTCTTTATATGTTTATTAGAAACTAAAAAATAGTGCTTGGGTGCATATGCAGAAATTCAGGAACAACCGTAACCTGTATTTAATCGATTTGTATCTCATGATTTGGACATCAAGGGACTATTTTTGAACACGAAAGTAATGAAGGACACAACATGTGCCATGACATAAATAAGGCTCTCACTGTCGCACATACACAAATTTCCGCTTTATGTGAAGAAAAATAATCGCCAGCATTGCAACTGATGGTGCTTAATCTGTGGCAAGTAGAACCCTGCTCTCATTATATGTAAACTGCATACTCAAAAGTGTTTTAAATATGAGCCCGTCATGGAAGTAGTTCTAAGAATTGTATTTATATTCGTGTTTGCTCAAGTTCATAGACAGTTAAATATTTTCTTGAAGAAACTGAATTGTGACGAGATTTCTAGAGAAGTATGGTGATCATTGGGTAATTTTTTAACAGTTTCACAGATATATATGTATATATAAATGTTCCCCTCATTTTAACATCTTCTTCTTCTTCTACCTTTTTTTAGCTCCCAGTGGAGTATAGGTCTTCAACAAACACTTTCCAAGTCGTTCTGTTTTTTGCCATTCTTTTAAGATCATTCCATGTCTTCCCCATCATCTTAATCTTTGCTTCTATCTATCTTCTCCAAGAATCCCTTGGTTTTCCTCTTTGTATTTTCCCCTGGAGATTCCAAAAAGGGCCTGTTGTGTAATACTCTCAGTTGGCTTCCGTAGTGTGTGTCCTATCCAGCGCCATCGTCTTCGCTGTATCTCTTTATCCACTGGTGTTTGACTGGTACATTTCCATAATTCTATGTTAGTGGTTTTGTCCTGCCATTTCCATCCTTTTATTATGCGTAAGCATCCATTAATGAAAGTCTGTATCTTCGTAATTGTCAATTTTGTTATTCTCCATGTTTCACAGCCATATAATAGGACCGACGTAACATTTGAGTTTAACATTTTTATTTTTGTATTTAACCTAATTTCTTTGGATTTCCATAGATACTCAGTGATTATTAGGCATGGAGTTTTCCACCGATATTTTCAAGCATGTACAGTTATTGAACTTGTGTCTACAGTAGAAAGATACACTAATAAACGATCTAGCACGTGCCCTGCTAAGTTTCCAAACCAAACTGCTACCTCTTCAGAGATATTTGGAAAATAAAATGTTTAGTCTCTTTGTTTGCTTGAAGAAAAATAATGACAAGCTCAAGAATTATATTAAATTACACCGGAAACTGCAGACGGCCCTGTCTTGCTTCTACGGTTGTTGAAAACCATTTTCCAAATAAAACATGCATTCATAAACATTGCACTCTTGAAGCATTGATACAACTCTTGGTGAAACATTTATTCCAGCTATAAAATCGCATAGCAACTATCTAACACATTTCAAACAAGACAAATGAAATTTTCAACAAATATCGCGATAGAATAACTTATTTATCTCCAGTTAAGGGAAGCGAAATGGACACGATAAATATGGTCGAGACAGACAAAGATTAAAGTGAACTGACAGCATTAAGAGATAGTTAAGAGTACATGGCAGCGTGTACCATCAGGGCAAGAGACAGAGGGGTGTTGCTGAATGTTTGTCAAATTTCGAAGTTGAGATGGCACAAAATGATGCTGAAGCTAAGAATACCACCGGTCGATAGGAAAAAAAACCTTCTAAGAGCTCTAAGAGAAGTCAAATGAAAACAGAAAACTCAAACAAGCCGCAATTGTAAAAACACTTTTGTTAATGAAACGTAGACCTGATACAACAAGTAAAGAAATTAGAATCAGAATAGCTAAAGCAGCAATGTCTTTCAGAAGCCTTGAAAAGTTGTGGAAATCAAAACTCATCAGCACAAACACAAAACTTAGACTATTCAAATCAAATGTACTATCAACCATTACGTATGCGTGTGAAAGCTGGAAAACAACAAGAGATATAGAAACAAAGTTGAACGCATTCGAAAATAAATGTCTAAGGAAAGTACTTGGTATAGCGTGGAACGAATTCAAAACAAACGAAGAAATTAGAGAAATCGCCAATCAACCACTAATATCTTCAGTAATAAAGAAAAGACGATGGTCATATGTTGGACATGTGATGAGAAGAGATAATAACCGAATAACAAAGAAAACCCTCATGTAGGAAACAACAGGTAAGAGGAAAAGTGTAAGACCCAGAGAGACAATGAGAAGAAAATTGATGACAGAGGCAAGAGCAGCAGGAATCGGCAGGAGAAAGCACTAACAATTGAGCAATGAACGAATATAGAATCGATCTATCTCTATGTATCGTCCTCTCGAATACGGCACATAGAGCGGAAAGTATAGCTGGAAAACAAAGGAAATTAAGAGAGGAAACGACAAAGGGAAACAGAGAGAGGTATATCGGCAACTTAAGAGAATACGTGGTAGAAAACGAACAACATAGTTAATTAACCACTGTAGATAAAGAAAGTTTAGAGACATGAGCTCCTGCGCTAGGAGGCGTGGCAATTATTCAGAGTATTTTAAACCAACTCCGGCTTTCAAAAAAGTAAATAAAGAGCCCAGTTACGCCAAGTGGCGTAAATGGAATACTGTGTTAGTGACCATAATTTTAAATTTTTTTACAGATTTTTTTTGGCGTAATGTGGTCGGTATTACGCCTGTGCCGCTTTACTTTCCCATAAAAATCCGGTACCCATTTAGGGCTGGGTGAATCCGGAGGCCCGTCGATAAGGATCGAACCCGATCTATTGTCCTTTGTAGTCCAGTTCACTAACCACTGAGCTATCGTGACTTTCAGCTATAAAATAGTTCAGCATTTAAAACTATTACCACCAGACAGCATCCTTCAGAAACCACTAGCAATCAGACAAAACAGGAAAAAAACAAAACGTAGACCTAGATAACAATGTTCTAGTCCTGAGGTCTGGAGCAGCAATCTAACAAACATGTCTGGAGCAGCAATGTAACAAACATGTCTGGAGCAGCAATCTAACAAACATGTCTGGAGCAGCAATCTAACAAACATATCCGGAGCAGCAATCTAACAAACATGTCTGGAGCAGCAATCTAACAAACATGTCTGGAGCAGCAATCTAACAAACATGTCCGGAGCAGCAATCTAACAAACATATCCGGAGCAGCAATCTAACAAACATGTCTGGAGCAGCAATCTAACAAACATGTCTGAAGGAGCAATCTAACAAACATGTCTGGAGCAGCAATCTAACAAACATGTCTGGAGCCGTAATCTTACAAACGTGTCTGGAGCAGCAATCTAACAAACAGTTCTGAAGCAGCAATCTATCAAACATATCTGGAGCAGCAATGTATCAAACAGGTCTGGAGCAGCAATCTATCAAACAGGTCTGGAGCAGCAATCTAACAAACATGTCTGGAGCAGCAATCTAACAAACAGGTCTGGAGCAGCAATCTAACAAACATGTCTGGAGCAGCAATCTAACAAACAGGTCTGGAGCAGCAACCTAACAAACAGGTCTGGGCAGCAATCTAACAAACAGGTATGGAGCAGCAATCTAACAAACATGTCTGGAGCAGCAATCTAACAAACATGTCTGTAGCAGCAATCTAAAAAACAGGTCTGAGCAGCAATCTATCAAACATGTCTCGAGCAGCAATTTAACAAACATGTCTGGAGCAGCAATCTATCAAAAAGGTCTGGAGCAGCAATCTAACAAACAGGTCTGGAGCAGCAATCTAACAAACATGTCTGTAGCAGCATTCTAACAAACAGGTCTGGAGCAGCAATTTTACAAACAGGTCTGGAGCAGCAATCTAACAAACATGTCTGGAGCAGCAATCTAACAAACATGTCTGTAGCAGCATTCTAACAAACAGGTCTGGATCAGCAATCTTACAAACAGGTCTGGAGCAGCAATCTAACAAACATGTCTGGAGCAGCAATCTAACAAACATGTCTGGAGCAGCAATCTAACAAACAGGTCTGGAGCAGCAATCTAACAAACAGGTCTGGAGCAGCATCTAACAAACATGTCTGGAGCAGCAATCTAACAAACATGTCTGGAGCAGCAATCTAACAAACAGGTCTGGAGCAGCAATCTAACAAACAGGTCTGGAGCAGCAATCTAACAAACATGTATGGAGCAGCAATCTAACAAACAGGTTTGGAGCAGCAATCTAACAAACAGGTTTGGAGCAGCAATCTAACAAACAGGTCTGGAGCAGCAATCTAACAAACAGGTCTGGAGCAGCAATCTAACAAACAGGTCTGGAGCAGCAATCTAACAAACAGGTTTGGAGCAGCAATCTAACAAACAGGTCTGGAGCAGCAATCTAACAAACAGGTCTGGAGCAGCAATCTAACAAACATGTCTGGAGCAGCAATCTAACAAACAGGTCTGGAGCAGCAATCTAACAAACAGGTCTGGAGCAGCAATCTAACAAACATGTATGGAGCAGCAATCTAACAAACAGGTTTGGAGCAGCAATCTAACAAACAGGTTTGGAGCAGCAATCTAACAAACAGGTCTGGAGCAGCAATCTAACAAACAGGTCTGGAGCAGCAATCTAACAAACAGGTCTGGAGCAGCAATCTAACAAACAGGTTTGGAGCAGCAATCTAACAAACAGGTCTGGAGCAGCAATCTAACAAACAGGTCTGGAGCAGCAATCTAACAAACAGGTCTGGAGCAGCAATCTAACAAACAGGTCTGGAGCAGCAACCTAACAAACAGGTCTGGAGCAGCAATCTAACACACAGGTCTGGAGCAGCAATCTAACAAACAGGTCTGGAGCAGCTATCTAGCAAACACAAACATAACAACAGAATCATCATGCGCCATACCGGTTGGCGTAGGCGTCATGTCCTTCAACAATCGTCTATCTACAGTGCATCGTATCAGTTTTGTTGTTGACTGTTTTCCATGCCATGACACCAAGCTATCCAGTATTTTCTCTCTTTGTCGTCCGCGATCTCTCTTTCATTTTATTTTTCCAGTTGTAACCAAGTATTCCAACTTTCCTCTTCTCATGATGTGCCATAAAAATGTTGATTCTTTTTTTCTTATATTTTTTAGGAGCTCCCTTATTGTGTTGGCCTCTTTGAGAACTTCCTCATTGGTCTTTATAGCTTTCCAGTGAACTTTCAACATTCTTCTGAGAAATTCCAACTCTGTGGCCTCTAACCGTCTTTTCATTTGTTTGTCTACTGTCCATGATTCGCTTCCATAGATCAGAATTGGTTCTATATAGCACGGATAGTTATTAATATCCGCTATTCTGTTTTTGACACGAGTTCAGTCAACAGATTACCAGTTTCATCTCTCAGGGGTGGTATAAGAACTAAAACTGGAAAGCTCTTTGGTGTCAAAAACAGAATAGCGGATATTTATAATATAGACTGAACACTCAAATCATGGTGTCCGGTTAGCGCAATCGATAGGCGGTTGGCTTACCACGGCAACAGCCGGGGTTCGTAATCCTGGCGAGGACACCTGGGTTTTACTAATTCCCTAAAAATTAGTAGGAGCCGCGATAGCTCAGTGGTTAGTGAACTGGACTACTACGGACAAGGGGTAGGGTTCGATCCCAACCGACGGCTCCGGGTTCACCCAGCCTTAAATGGGTACCGGATTTTTTCTGGGAAAGTAAAAGCAGCACGGGCGTAATACCGACCACATTACCCCAAAAATCATGTGCTGAAGGTCTGTAAAATATAGGGTCACTAACACCATATTTCCCTATACGCCACTTGGCGTGACGGGGGGTACTTTACTTTTTTTACTCAAATCATGGGAAGACAAATTGTAAATTTTCATCAAAATTGTTTATTGATCAAGTGATTGGTTCTGAGCCAGGCCGATTTGTTGTGACTTTTAGTTCTGATTTATGCTCTAAGAAAAAATAAAATGAAGGTTAAAGTAAACGTCTACAATCTCTACTGGTCACAATGTGACCTTATGTTAATGATGAAAGATAACGAAAGAATGAAGACATCTATACATATAAACATGTACATGCTTCATAGTGATGAATGAGTTTGTGATCGCTCACGATTAATTGTTAAAATTCAACACACTTCAATCATGGTAAACAGTTAGGCACAGTAGTCAATAACAACAAGTGAATATATTGTAGACAATAGTCACTAACAAGTGAATATATACGTAGACAATAGTCATTAGCAAGTGAATATATACTGTAGACAATAGTCATTAGCAAGTGAATATATACTGTAGACAATAGTCATTAGCAAGTGAATATATACTGTAGACAATAGTCATTAGCAAGTGAATATATACTGTAGACAATAGTCATTAGCAAGTGAAATATACTGTAGACAATAGTCACTAACAAGTGAATATATACTGTAGACAATAGTCATTAGCAAGTGAATATATACTGTAGACAATAGTCATTAGCAAGTGAATATATACTGCAGAAAATAGTCACTATCAAGTTAACATATATCGTAGACAATTATCTGTGAAGCGCGCTTGTTAGAAACAGTTTTTCTTTTAGAGCACATTAAACACGAACCCAGATTGATTCGAAATTCGTGAAGTATTATAGTTATATCCTCAACAATAGTATTATTCTTTGAATTAAAAAAAACCTAATGGATATAATGTTAAGGTACCTTTCTTATCAGCTCTTTTTTTTTTTTTTTGTCAAAGACTCTGACCGGAACAGAATATCCAAACAATTCTCTAAAGATCTGTGGACTCCCGCACTCGAGATGTTAAATCCATTCATGGCGGAGTCACTGGTATTGGAATAAGTGGCTCATGAACAGAAAGTCGGTAAGCGGATGTTGTGCTGTACCACCCATATATCTGTAGTGGCAATCGTATGACTTCTATTCGATTAAAGATTAAGGTCTCTGCCTTGTGGAGTCACCAAGGAGCTTCCCAGGTTGAATTCTTATACCACCACTGAGAGATGAAAATGGTCGACTCTTCTGTTGATTGAACTCAACCTTCATTTGAAGAACGACTGGCTTAAACCCACTCACTAGATCTCATTGAACAGCAGTGAGTAGTAGGAAATATGTGTTAAATTCCGTGATCAATTATAGAAGGTGTGTGTAGATAGTCTAAATCTATAATTTTATAAGGTCTGTGTAACTAGTCTAAACATATAATTGTAGAAGGTGTATAGCTAGTGTAAACCTATAATTTTAGAAGGTGTGTGTAGCTAGTGTAAACCTATAATTTTAGAAGGTGTGTGTAGCTAGTGTAAACCTATAATTTTAGAAGGTGTGTGTAGCTAGTGTAAACCTATAATTTTAGAAGGTGTGTGTAGCTAGTGTAAACCTATAATTTTAGAAGGTGTGTGTAGCTAGTGTAAACCTATAATTTTAGAAGGTGTGGGTATCTAGTGTAAACCTATAATTTTAGAAGGTGTGTGTAGCTAGTATAAACCTATAATTTTAGAAGGTGTGTGTATCTAGTATAAACCTATAATTTTAGAAGGTGTGTATATCCTGATAAACCTATAATTTTAGTAGGTGTGTGTATCTAGTATAAACCTATAATTTTAGAAGGTGTGTGTATCTAGTGTAAACCTATAATTTTAGAAGGTGTGTGTATCTAGTATAAATCTATAATTTTAGATGGTGTGTGTATCTAGTGTAAACCTATAATTTTAGAAGGTGTGTGTATCTAGTGTAAACCTATAATTTTAGAAGGTGTGTGTATCTAGTATAAACTTCTTAGATACAAATGTACTTTGGTACTTCCCTTGTCTCTGGGTAGCCATCTCCGTCAGAGTTAAAGGGAAAAAATCCAGAGGGTCCCGTGTGCACTGTACGATGATAAACAACTCAGAAAGCGAATCCAACGATAAAAACTGATTGTTGTGTTCATAAGTGGGCAGCTACTTGTGCAGCATAAGTTGCATGATTAGGCTATTAACATTAGTATATCTTCTTTTGGTCTTCTTTCTTCACTTGATCTTGTACCCGTTCGAGTATCGAGGGAGATTCAAAGTTCTAGTTCCCGCCCTTCTGGCAGCTTCAATCATTGTCAGTTTATGCTGTAAACTTTCTTTGATACTGTCTGTCCATCTTACTCTCGGTCTGCCTCATACTCTTCTCCCTTCCCCTCTTTTAATATATGCTTTGTGTGGCAAAGAATCACACGGTATTCATTTTAAATGGGCAAACCAATCTATTTGTTGTTCCCGAATGTAGCTCAGGATTGGCTCAGTGCCTACTCTTTCTTTTTTAATATAATTTCTGATTCTGTCTTTTTTTTAATCCCTCCAAGCGCTTTTCTCAGACATTTCATCTCTGTGGTGACGCTTCTCTTTGTGCTTAGACGTTAGTGACCATGTTTGGCATTGGTAGCACAATGTGAGACTGGATCTAAGATGTTTCTTGGCGGTAATAGGCATTGCATTGTGTTGAAGTATAAGGGATAGCTGTCCCAATATTTGGTTTGCCTTGTTGCATTGTATGTCTATTTCTTTAAGGATTTTGGGGGAGCAGAAGCGCCTGCGACCTACGGTCGCAATAGCAAAGTGAGCGCACCATCAGCTGACCAAGACCTAGCAGTTCTACCTAATCGTGGTCGCCCCTGGTAACAGTCTGCGTCAAAACAGACTGGCTAACAGAAGCTAGGATCGCCGTGTTCCCCCATAGTGGTGGCTGTTACTGATATAGAGGACCCAGTATTGCACTACCTCTGGGCTGGACTAGTAGTTTCCCAGCATAGCCTGGGACAGACAAACTCCAACCTCTCCAGTAAGAGTTCGGGAATGTCAGGAAAGCCATTACGACCCGCCACATTATATGAGTCAAAGGGCATCAACTCGTGGCAATCCGTCAACAACAACAACTTTAAGGATTTTACTATCTTCAGAGAATATTCGTCCAGAATTTGTAAAGTTTATTACTTGTTTTATAACTTGGTGTTCTTTAGGAATGTGCAATGTCTTATTTTCTCATTCTTTTGATATGACTTCGGGTTTTCTTAAGAGCTTATTTTCATGTTATTCATTTTGTATTCAAAGACAACCGATATTGTTAAAGTTATGTTTTCTTCGCAAGCTATTAGGGCCTGATTGTCAGGAAAAATTATATCATTTATATCTTCACGCTCTGACTATCAGCCTTGTATATTTTGTCGATGAACGCGATGAACAAGAACAGTGACAATAGGCAGCCTTGTCTTACTCCAATTGGTGATCAGCTTACAACATGAGCTACAAGTGACAGTGGCTCTATTCCTTTTTTCCCCTGACCGAAGCAACACGAGCATACGACAATTATCATAAGTTCCTACCTTCTATACATTACGAGACTCAGAACTGATGGAATTGTCCAGAGACATAGGCTGATTTATCATTATTGATGAGTTAATTCATCAGGACATAACCCTAGAGGCAAAACTGGCACTCTACAATACAAACTTCATTCATCTCAACGTAGTGCTACCAATGCCAGTCATGTACTCTAGATGCAAGAACAATCAGAAAAATAACCTCTACTGAGATCAAATGTGTCAGACGAATGACAGGAAACAGCCAGAGAGATAAGATCAGAAATGATGAACTGAAAATATAGGAATAGACCCCGCCATAGAATAAATAAAGAAACAACAGATACAATGCTTTGGCCACGTGACATGACAGAAAGATCAAAACACAACACAACAAACTTTCAAAAAACATTGCAACAACACCTACCCAAGGCCGGCCACGAAAAAAGATGAAAGGGCGGAACATTAGAAACACTAGAAAATATAACAACAGCAGAAATGAAAAGAAGAGCAAAATACAGTAAATCGTATCTCCCCTCGAAGCTGAAATGCAAATAAAGGAAGGGAAGAACATGAAAAAGCAGATGATCTAATTAATTGACTTATAGAGACGTGAGCGGCTTTAACTGTTACTTTTGTCAAAAACCATCATTCAAAGGGTGTATACTTTCAATAAATCAATGATGACTGTCACTTCATCGTTAAGTACCGCGCCTGCTGGCGTAGGTGATCATGTCTCTCCGCAACTTTCGATCTCGAAGGTTATTTATCATTTCTGTTGTTGACCTTTTGCCAAGCTATTCTCTTAAGCTGTCTGATATCGTTTCTCATTGCTTCCCTATATCTTTTCGTCCCTCAATTTTCCCACTTCTCACAATATATTCCATCTGTTACCTTCTCATTGCATGGCCAAAAAATGATGATTGTTTCTTCCTAATATTGGAAATTAGCTCTCTTTTTACTTTGTCCTCTTTCAGAACGTTTTCATTACTCTTCTTAGCTGTCCATGGTACTCTCAAAATTGTTTCTGTAAAACCACATTTCTACAGCCTCCAGTGATTTTCTTATCTGTTGTCCCATTGTCCATGATACACATCCATATGTTAGGACTGGATGTACATAACATTTAACTCTTTCTGTATGGACGGTTTTCTTTTAATCGTTGCAGCGAAAGAGATTTCAGGGACAATGTTGTTCATGGTTTTAAGAATCAATCGACATATTTATTTTTATCTAACATATAACATATAGTATATGAATTGTTAGATAATTGAACAAGGAATTAGATTTCACCAATACCAAAATGATACAAGACATGTTAAAGAATATGGTTTGATGACGGTTCACACTAATCAAATTGAGATTGACGCACTGTGCGGCCTAGAGTACTCGGCCAAAATCGGCATGGCGCACAGTGCGGCGAAACGGACGGAAAAAGTTAATAACTCTTTATAGATATATATATATATATATATATATATATATATATATATATTAATTATGTATTTAATAAATCAATGACAACTGTCACTTACTTCGAACTTATAACGACTGTGATATGAATACAAGTATTTCCCCACTGAATGTAAATGTCAATAACGCACACTGCTGTTGCACTTCTTCGTACTCTGCCTGTGGAAATATAGTGCTAAAATAAGATGTGACATATAAAACAATGTCTATATGCGCATTTATAACGTCACTGGGACGAACAAATATATCAATATATTTGAAATCTGCATTGTCATCATCATCATGTGGCGTATAGGTTTGCGTAGGCAATAATACCCTTCCGCAATTCTCTATATACACCCATTGTATCATTTTCATTGTTGACTGTTTTCGGTGCCATGACACCAAGCTATCCAGTGTTTTCTCTCTTTGCCATTCGCGATTTCTCTTTCCCTGTATTTTGTCACCTGTTACCAAGTATTCAAACTTTCCTTTTCTCATGATATATGATCGAAAAAATGTTGATTGTTTCTTTCTGATATTTCTTATGTGCTCCCTTTTTGTGTTGGCCTCTTTGAGAATGTACTCCTTTATCTTTTTAGCTGTCAAAGAAACTCTCAACATTCTTCTGAGAAATCTCATCTCTGTGGCCTCTATTCGTCTTTTCATTTGTTTGTCTACTGTCCAATATTCACTTCCATAGGTCATAATTGGCTCTATATAGCACCGATGATCTCTCATTCTCACTTCTAGTGACATATATTTGTTGTATAAGATGTTTGTTTTTTTTCATTTTCTGTCATGCTTTTTTTCACACCGTGGCGTATAGGGAATATGGTGTTAGTGACCATAATTTTTATAAACCTTCGGCACATATTTTTTGGGTAATGTGGTCAGTATTACGCCCGTGCCGCTTTGCTTTCCCAGAAAAAATGCAGTACCCATTTAAGGCTGTTATATATTCTATAGCGGCGATTATTAATAGCTTTTTTTTTTCTCTCAGTTCTTCAACAACTGGTATACGAATTCTTTAAATGTACACTGAAATACATTTAGATGTGGAATTAATTTATTTTCATTAACATAATCTACGATAATCATGAATGTTTCAAATACTTTATCAATGACTTTGTTACACACTGTGCAAACAAATTATAATTATATGAAAAAACTACTTACCATTTTCACCGCGGTTTCTGTAAAAGTAGATGATTCTTGTAACGCCTGAAAGTAGGTTAGTGGAGGATAAGTGTATGTTAGTGGAGGATAGGTGTATGTTAGTGGAGGATAAGTGTATGTTAGTGGAGGATAGGTGTATGTTAGTGGAGGATAGGTGTATGTTAGTGGAGGATAAGTGTATGTTAGTGGAGGATAGGTGTATGTTAGTGGAGGATAGGTGTATGTTAGTGGAGGATAAGTGTATGTTAGTGGAGGATAGGTGTATGTTAGTGGAGGATAGGTGTATGTTAGTGGAGATAGTGTATGCTCGTGGAGGATAAGTGTGTATGTTAGTGGAGGTAGAGTGCAAGCTAGTGGAGATAGTGTATGTTAGTGGAGGATAAGTGTGTATGTTAATGAAGGTAGAGTGTATGTTAATGGAGATAGTGTATGTTAGTGGAGGATAAGTGTGTATGTTAGTGGTGGTAAAGTGTATGTTTGTGGAGGATAAGTGTGTATGTTAGTGGAGATAGTGTATGTTAGTGGAGGATAAGTGTGTATGTTAGTGTAGGTAGAACATACGTTAGTGGAGAATAAGTGTGTATGTTAGTGGAGATAGTGTATGTTAGTGGAGGATAAGTGTTTATGTTAGTGGAGATAGTTTGTATGTTAGTGGAGATAGTGTATGTTAGTGGAGGTAGAGTGTACGTTAGTGGAGGATAAGTGTGTATGTTAGTGGAGATAGTGTATGTTTGTGGAGGATAAGTGTGTATGTTAGTGGAGATAGTGTATGTTAGTGGAGGATAAGTGTGTATGTTAGTGGAGATAGTGTACGTTAGTGGAGGATAAGTGTGTATGTTAGTGGAGATAGTGTATGTTAGTGGAGGATAAGTGTGTATGTTAGTGGAGGTAGAACGTACGTTAGTGAAGGATAAGTGTGTATGTTAGTGGAGGTAGAGTGTACGTTAGTGGAGGATAAGTGTTTATGTTAGTGGAGATAGTTTGTATGTTAGTGGAGATAGTGTATGTTAGTGGAGGTAGAGTGTACGTTAGTGGAGGATAAGTGTATGTTAGTGGAGGATAGGTGTATGTTAGTGGAGGATAGGTGTATGTTAGTGGAGATAGTGTATGCTCGTGGAGGATAAGTGTGTACGTTAGTGGAGGTAGAGTGCAAGCTAGTGGAGATAGTGTATGTTAGTGGAGGATAAGTGTGTATGTTAGTGGAGGATAGGTTTATGTTAGTGGAGGATAGGTGTATGTTAGTGGAGGATAGGTGTATGTTAGTGGAGGATAGGTGTATGTTAGTGGAGGATAAGTGTATGTTAGTGGAGGATAGGTGTATGTTAGTGGAGGATAGGTGTATGTTAGTGGAGATAGTGTATGCTCGTGGAGGATAAGTGTGTATGTTAGTGGAGGTAGAGTGCAAGCTAGTGGAGATAGTGTATGTTAGTGGAGGATAAGTGTGTATGTTAGTGGTGGTAAAGTGTATGTTTGTGGAGGATAAGTGTGTATGTTAGTGGAGATAGTGTATGTTAGTGGAGGATAAGTATGTATGTTAGTGGAGGTAGAACATACGTTAGTGGAGGATAAGTGTGTATGTTAGTGGAGATAGTGTATGTTAGTGGAGGATAAGTGTTTATGCTAGTGGAGATAGTTTGTATGTTAGTGGAGATAGTGTATGTTAGTGGAGGTAGAGTGTACGTTAGTGGAGGATAAGTGTGTATGTTAGTGGAGATAGTGTATGTTAGTGGAGGATAAGTGTGTATGTTAGTGGAGATAGTGTATGTTAGTGGAGGATAAGTGTGTATGTTAGTGGAGATAGTGTACGTTAGTGGAGGATAAGTGTGTATGTTAGTGGAGATAGTGTATGTTAGTGGAGGATAAGTGTGTATGTTAGTGGAGGTAGAACGTACGTTAGTGAAGGATAAGTGTGTATGTTAGTGGAGGTAGAGTGTACGTTAGTGGAGGATAAGTGTTTATGTTAGTGGAGATAGTTTGTATGTTAGTGGAGATAGTGTATGTTAGTGGAGGTAGAGTGTACGTTAGTGGAGGATAAGTGTGTATGTTAGTGGAGATAGTTTGTATGTTAGTGGAGATAGTGTATGTTAGTGGAGTTAGAGTGTACGTTAGTGGAGGATAAGTGTGTATATAGTGGAGGTAGAGTGTATATTAGTGGAGGTAAAGTGTATGTTAGTGGAGGTAGAGTGTATATTAGCGGAGGTAGAGCATATGTTAGTGGAGGATAAGTGTGTATTTTAGTTGAGGTAGAGTGTATGTTAGTGGAGGTAGAGTGTATATTAGTGGAGGTAGAGTGTATGTTAGTGGAGGAAGAGTGTATGTTAGTGGAGGTAGAGTGTTTGTTAGTGGAGGTAGAGTGTATATTAGTGGAGGTAGAGTGTATATTAGTGGAGGTAGAGGGTATATTAGTGGAGGTAGAGTGTATATTAGTGGAGGTAAAGTGTATATTAGTAGAGGCAGAGTGTATGTTAGTGGAGGTAGAGTGTATGTTAGTGGAGGTAGAGTGTTTGTTAGTGGAGGTAGAGTGTATATTAGTGGAGGTAGAGTGTATATTAGTGGAGGTAGAGTGTATATTAGTGGAGGTAGAGTGTATATTAGTGGAGGTAGTGTGTATATTAGTGGAGGTAGAGTGTATAGTAGTGGAGGTAGAGTGTATATTAGTGGAGGTAGAGTGTATATTAGTGGATATAGAGTGTATATTAGTGGAGGTAGAGTGTATATTAGTGGAGGTAGAGTGTATATTAGTAGAGGCAGAGTGTATGCTAGTGGAGGTAGAGTGTATGTTAGTGGTGGTAGAGTGTATGTTAGTGGAGGTAGAGTGTATGTTAGTGGAGGTAGAGTGTATGTTAGTGGAAGTAGAGTGTATGTTAGTGGAGGTAGAGTGTATATTAGTGGAGGTAGTGTGTATATTAGTGAAGGTATAGTGTATGTTAGTGGAGGTAGAGTGTATATTAGTGGAGGTAGTGTGTATATTAGTGGAGGTAGAGTGTATGTTAGTGGAGGTAGAGTGTATATTAGTGGAAGTAGAGCATATGATGTTAGTGGAGGCAGAGCATATGATGTTAGTGGAGATAGAGCATATGATGTTAGTGGAGGTAGAGCATATGATGTTAGTGGAGGTAGAGCATATGATGTTAGTGGAGGTAGAGCATATGTTAGTGGAGGATAAGCGTGTATGTTAGTGGAGGTAGAGCATATGATGTTAGTGGAGGTAGAGCATATGATGTTAGTGGAGGTAGAGCATATGATGTTAGTGGAGGTAGAGCATATGATGTTAGTGGAGGTAGAGCATATGTTAGTGGAGGATAAGCGTGTATGGTAGTGGAGGTAGAGCATATGATGTTAGTGGAGGTAGAGCATATGTTAGTGGAGGATAAGCGTGTATGTTAGTGGAGGTAGAGCATATGATGTTAGTGGAGGTAGAGCATATGTTAGTGGAGGTAGAGCATATGTTAGTGGAGGATAACCGTGTATGTTAGGGGAGGTAGAGTCTATGTTAGTGGAGGTATACAGTATGTTAGTGGATTTATGATAGAGAAGGTAGTATATATGTTAGTCGAGGTAGAATGTACATTAATGAAATTATAGATTGATGATGTGAAGGCAGAGTGTATGTTTTGGAGGTACAGTGCACATTGGTGAAATTAGTTTCTTTTAGTGAAAAAAGTGTATTTTGTTAGGGGTAAAGTATGTTATAGTGATGTCACTTTGTTTTTTGATGTATAGTGTATGTTTGTTATGTTGGGATATATACATTATTGACGTCACATTGTTCATGGGGTAATACCGTTTTTTTTACGAGGTTACTGTGTTTTTATGTTGAGTTTTGAAGGATATTGCTACATTTAACTGTGTGTTGGTAGGGTTAAATGCTTTATTAGTAAGGTTTTCGTTTTTATTAGTAGTGATGTAACGCATGTGTATAAACCAATAATAGTGATTGCTACAGTTACGGGGTTTGCTGTTGAATTTAAAGTGAACGTTGATACGTTTATCAATAAATTTACTGGAGCTACAGTATAAGTTGATGACGTTTATCAATAAATTTACTGGAGTTACAGTATAAGCTGATGAGGTTTATCAATAAATTAACTGAAGCTACAGTATAGGTTGATGGGATTTATCAATAAATTTACTGATGCTACAGTGTAAGTTATAAGATAAGAAAGGAAATCTGCTTAGTAATATAAGGGAACAAATGGAGAGATGGAAAGAGCATTTTGAAGAGCTTTTGAACAGACCCGGCTCAAATAATCCTCCAGATATACTACCAGCAGAAAAAGAGTTACACGTTAACTGCGAAAAACCAAGCAAAGAAGAAATAATGAAAGCCATCAAACTATTTAAAAAATGGTAAAGCCACAGGACCAGGTGAAATTCCTTCGGAAGCCATCAAAGCAGATATTAACACCTCTACCAAGATGTTACATAATCTACTAGATAAAATTTGGGAGAGGAAGAAATACCTAAAGACTGGAAAGAAGGTTATATGATCAAACTACCAAAGAAAGGAAGTTTGCAGGAGTGCACAAACTATAGGGGAATTATGCTACTATCTGTGCCAGGAAAAATATTAAGCAGAATCATTCTGGAGAGACCAAAAGAGGCCATAGATAAGCAGGTTTTAAGAAGAACAGATCATGTGTTGATCAAATAACTTCTCTACGTATAATAGTTGGGGAGCCGCGATAGCTCAGTGGTTAGTGAACTGGACTACCACGGACAAGGGGTAGGGTTCGATCCCAACCGACGGCTCCGGGTTCACCCAGCCTTAAATGGGTACCGGATTTTTTTCTGGGAAAGTAAAGCAGCACGGGCGTAATACTGACCACATTACCCAAAAAATCATGTGCTGAAGGTCTGTAAAATATAGGGTCACTAACACCATATTTCCCTATACGCCACTTGGCGTGACGGGGGTACTTTACTTTTACTTACTTTACGTATAATAGTTGAACAAAGTTTAGAACTAAAATCCCCACTTTATATTGGATTCACAGATTACGAAAAGGAATTTGATAGTTTAGACAGAAGAATGCTTTGAAAGTTGCTGAGTCATTACGGAATCCGCATAAAGTTTATTAACCTGATAAAAAAATATATGAAGGAACAAAATGTAGTGTGGTGCATGAAGGACAGCTTACAGAAGCATTTGAAATAAGAACAGGAGTAAGGCAGGGATGCCTTCTGTCTCCATTTCTCTTTCTACTGGCCATAGATTGGATTATGAAAATAACTCAAAACAACAGAAATGGGATCCAGTGGTCACTGACCAAACAACTTGATGATTTAGACTTTACTGATGACATAGCTCTCCTATCACACAGCCATCAACAGATGCAGGATAAAATGCGCATACTTGATGAGAGATCGAAACAGCTAGGACTGAAGATTAAGAGAGATAAGACCAACATTATGAGAATTAATACAGTTGGCAATAACCAAATAAAACTAGGAGAAATACCTCTACTAGACGTACAATCTTACTACAGTGTAGGTTGATGAGGTTTATCAATAAATTTACTGAAGCTACAGTGTAAGTTGATGAGGTTTATCAATACATTTACTGAAGCTACAGTGTATGTTGATGTGGTTTATCAATACATTTACTGAAGCTACAGTGTAAGTTGATGAGGTTTATCAATAAATTTACTGAAGCTACAGTGTAGGTTGATGAGGTTTATCAATAAATTTACTGAAGCTACAGTGTAAGTTGATGAGGTTTATCAATAAATTTACTGAAGCTACAGTGTAGGTTGATGAGGTTTATCAATAAATTTACTGAAGCTACAGTGTAAGTTGATGAGGTTTATCAATACATTTACTGAAGCTACAGTGTAAGTTGATGAGGTTTATCAATAAATTTACTGAAGCTACAGTGTAAGTTGATGAGGTTTATCAATAAATTTACTGAAGCTACAGTGTAAGTTGATGTGGTTTATCAATAAATTTACTGAAGCTACAGTGTATGTTGATGTGGTTTATCAATACATTTACTGAAGCTACAGTGTAAGTTGATGAGGTTTATCAATACATTTACTGAAGCTACAGTGTAAGTTGATGAGATTTATCAATAAATTTACTGAAGCTGCAGTGTAAGTTGATGAGATTTATCAATAAATTTACTGAAGCTACAGTGTTATTTGACGAGGTTTATCAATATATTTTCTGAAACTAGCGTCTAAGTTGATGAGGTTTATCTATGATTTTGCTATATATTTGCAGTTGGAGATTACGCGATTTATCAATAATTCTATTTTTCAGATTTGCAGTGTAAGTTGAGATGCTTTATTAATGATCTCGCTGGATTGGCATTGTATGTTGATTACGTTTATCCATAATTTTGCTTGATTTGCAGTGTAAGTTGATTAGTTTTAGCGTTGGCTTTTCTTATGTGTGTTTGTAGAGTCAAATATTGTGTGGTGAGATTATATGGTCACATTATGAAAGGACGGGACATAGTTAATAGAGTAAACACTCTTTTTTCACTTCCATTCTGTCGTTATCTCAATCACTTTCCAAGAATTAACAGTGTTCTGATCAATCAATGATCTGTAATGATTCATTATTACTGCTATATAATCAGATATTATCCATTATTAGTGCTATATAATCAATAATTATTAATTTTAATGCTGATGATAAGTAAATATTCCTTATTAGTGCTAACTAATTTAGTTTTCCATAACTAGTGCCATCTGATTAGTAAATATTCTTTATTCGTCATCATCATCGAGTGCCATCTCCGCAACGTAGGTTGGCTACCATGGAGCGCCATTCTGCTCTGTCTCTTGCTTTAATGGCGCAGGTTGTCATATGATGGTTTCTCCATCCTTTGATATTACCCGTCCGTGTTAGTCTTGGTCAGCCTCTTCTACCTTGTATTTTCCCCTCCAGGATTACTTTTAGTAGGCTGTTGTGTCTTTTAACATGGCCCAAAAATCGCATTTGTCTTGTTTGAATTGTGTTCAGAAGTTCTCTTTACATTTTTAGTTGTTTTAAGACTTCATCGTTTGTTTTCTTTTCTTTCCATCCAATTCTACCTATTCGTCTATATATCCACATTTCAAAGGCTTCAATTCTCTGTTCTTTTTTCCTTATTAGTGCTATCTAATTTAGTTTTCCATAACTAGTACCATCTAATCGGTAAATATTCCTTATCAGTGGCATCTAACAAGTTACTATCCATTATTAATACTATATAATCAGTTGTTTTCCATTATTAATTATATATAATCAATAATTATTCATTATTAGTGCTTTCTAATCAGTTGTTATCCATTATTAGTGCTACCTATTTGGCTATTGTCAATTATTATCAATCATTAGCGCTATCTATTCAGTTTTTTTTATCTATTGTTAGTGCTTTAGTGTAATCTAATCAGTTATTATCTTGTATTAGTGCTATCTAATCAGTCTTTGTTCATTATTAATGCTATAGTCCATTACCATAGTCCATAGTTATCCATTATTAGTGCTATATGATCAATTATTTCCCATTATTATTGCCTCATAATCAGTTATTCTTCATTATTAGTGCTATCTAATGAGTTATTATACATCATTAGTGATATCCAATCAGTCATTATCAATTATTAGTCGTATCTAATCAGTTTATTATCAGTGCTATCTTCATAAAGACCCACCTTCATTTCTTATTATATTCTTGATGTCGAGGGCCTTCAGTCCAATGACCAGGATATAGTCGTTGATAGAGTTTCCACTTCCAGAAGCTGATTATTAGTGATAAATATGAAAAGGTTTTTTTAAAAATAAAGTTTGTAGAAACATGCATTAATATTTGTTTAAAATATTATTATAATTATGATGTGTTTTGTCTGAACCTACAATTATTTTGCTGATAAAAGGTTATTTTTACAAATTAATTAACACTTTCGAAATTGTAGACTGTAGTCTTTGTCTGTCCCCGTCTCGTCTTCCAAGAACCATGGCTTCCATTCTTAATTTCTTCACCCATCTTTGTCTTTTAACGTGGTCATAGTATCAATATTTTACATGAAGAAAATATCATTGTACCGGGGGCCTCGGTAGCCTAGTTCCCGTGTTAGATTCCCGCTGGAAGCAGTGTGAATTGTACTCGTGGTTGACCCAGCCGCTGGCAGAAATGGGCACCAGGTTATTACTCTGGAAAGGTGAGGAATGTCGCCTCGCATCGTGAGTTTCAATGCTTGAAGCGACACTATCCAGAAGTCTCCGAACATTTCTGGATAGGCGGCCGAGCACATATGGGTGGAAACTTGCGTGCTAAGACGCCGGTTCAAGTCTCGTACTTGACCTTAACTTATCACTGTACCTTCCCCCCCCCCACCCTCCCCGTTACTATCACTGACCGCATACACAAATGACGTTGTTACATCATCGAGAATAGTGCCACGGACATTTCTTTCCAATCGATCAGACGTGTACAGTGACGTCAGTGTGAATAATGTGCTGAGCCAAATTTGAAAACTCTTGAAGGTACTAAAATATTGCATTTATTTGAAATCCTGATGCAATGTTGTATAGAAATAACCATTGAACTTCGTAGCTGACTCACTGTATGTTATTACATTTTCCTAATTGTTTTGTACATTACAATATGATATAATGTAATGAAACAATGCGTATTCAACAAAATGGAGCCTCTGAATCTTATATAACAACATTTTCTTGCAATTTTAGTGAATGTTAAAAGACACAGCAGCCTACTAAAAGCAATCGTGGAAGGAAAGTACATGGTAAAAGCGGAAGAGGCAGATCAAAACTAGCATGGACGAGCAACGTCAAAGGATGGATAAGTCAGCCTATGGCAACCTGCACTATCAAAGAAAGAGATAGAGCGGAATGGTGCTGCATTGTAGCCAACCTTCGAAGCGGAGACGGCACTCGATGATGATGATTGCATGGGATTATAGACTTTCTGAAGAATGTTCTTCCGTTTTTTTGTTACAAACATTATGGGGATAAAGTGTATCTGTCTTTTCATGAAGCAATAACAACAACATTCATCATCCCCATCAGGTACCGTGCCTGCTGGCGTAGGTGATCATGTCTCTCCACAACTTTCGATCTCGACAGTTATTTATCGTTTCAGTTGTTGACCTTCTGCCAAGCCATACTCTTAAGCTGTCTGTTATATTTTATCTTTGCTTCCCTCTATCTCTTCGTCCCTCGATTTTCCCAGTTGTTACAATATATTCCATATGCTCCCTTTTCATTACATGACCAAAAAAATGATGATTGTTTTTTCTTCCCAATATTAGAAATTAGCTCTCTTTTTGCTTTGGCCTCGTTCGCAACGTTTTCATTACTTTTCTTAGCTGTCTATGGTATTGTCAACATTCTTCTGTAAAACCACATTTATACAGCCTCCAGTGATTTTCTTGTCTCTTGTCCTATTGTCCATCATTCACATCCATATGTTAAGACTGGCTCTACATAATATTTAAGCACTCTTTTTCTTGTTTCTATTGTCAAAAAATCATTGCACAGTATCTTTCTCATTTTTTTAAAGCGGCTCTTGCCTGAACCAATCTGCATCTCACATCTGTACAGCAACAGTAATATAATTATAATTATTATTATTTTGTTATTATTATTATTATGAAAACAAGAAGTAGAGATGCGTATTGCGTAATCTACATAAGTTTGAATCGTATGAACAAGCAGATAAAACACAGCGTAGATTCACCTACCAACAGCTTTCTCAAGTCTGTCAGCATATATTGCTAGCAACTCACACGTCCCATCCAGCTTGGCAGCCGTGGAGACAGCAGAACCTAAATCACATGTGGTAAAGATAGAAAACCGTTTAACTATCTATCTATCTATCTATCTATCTATCTATCTATCTATCTATCTATCTATCTATCTATCTATCTATCTATCTATCTATCTATCTATCTATCTATCTATCTATCTATCTATCTATCTATCTATCTATCTATCTATCTATCTATCTATCTGTCTAACTGTCTGTCTGTCTGTCTGTCGGTCTATCTATCTATCTATCTATCTATCTATCTATCTATCTATCTATCTATCTATCTATCTATCTATCTATCTATCTATCTATCTATCTATCTATCTATCTATCTATCTATCTATCTATCTATCTATCTATCTATCTATCTATCTATCTATCTATCTATCTATCTATCTATCTATCTATCTATCTATCTATCTATCTATCTATCTATCTATCTATCTATCTATCTATCTATCTATCTATCTATCTATCTATCTATCTATCTAACTGTCTGTCTGTCTGTCTGTCTGTCGGTCTATCTATCTTATCTATCTGTCTATCTATCTATCTATCTATCTATCTATCTATCTATCTATCTATCTATCTATCTATCTATCTATCTATCTATCTATCTATCTATCTATCTATCTATCTATCTATCTATCTATCTATCTATCTATCTATCTATCTATCTATCTATCTATCTATCTATCTATCTATCTATCTATCTATCTATCTATCTATCTATCTATCTATCTATCTATCTATCTATCTATCTATTGTCCTTTCGAGCCGAAGACGGCACATAGGGCAGAACTACAATTTCAAAAACAGAAACCTTGCGTGCCAAAATGGCACATATTGCAGAGTGTTGCAGGGTTTCTATCTGATAGTTCAGAAAGGAATATAATGTTGTTGCAGTTTCGTATTCATAAAGTTCTATCTGTGGCTATCTATCTATCTTGTTGACCGTATACTCCGTATAGTATTCTTAAGTACATCTGCATGTCTCTTTCTGATAGTGCTGAGGAACTAGTATCTGAATGTGCTCAGTCTGGCCGAGTGTGGCCGAATTGTCTCGAGTCTGGCTGAGTGTAACCGAGTCTCACCGAGTGTAGCTAAATGTCTCTCTAGCTACTGCTCCTCGCCCCAAAAGCATTCTGGGCCTCTCCTCTCCTGATCTCCCCAGTTCCCAGGGTCTCGGGGTTTAAGTCCCAGGTGACCACACCCCCTCCGACCACTGATACGGCCTAACCTACGTCTCCTGACCGTCACTATCTCTCTAGCTCCGCCTTTTTTTAATTATCTCTAAAGTCTATTACTTTAGGAGTCCTGTCGAACCTGTCCATCTTCCTAAGTCCGTCCCCTAACAACTAAAACTCGAGGCGATTTCCAATTCAGAGACTCAAAGAGTAATCACTGCTGAACGTAAAGATAACCTGGTCTTTTGATTACGCGGGGCAGTTTAGTTGTCCGCTTTCATCTCAGGTCTTCACTGGACTTCAAGGCGTCTGCCGATATAAGAGTTTCCTAGGAACCAGCGGCCGTGTCGTTGCGTTACGCAACTTTGTCGACCAGAGCAAACATCTGTCTGGCTTTAGGCTGACCACCTGTACGCATTTCACTGGTAATCTTCAAGTTGATTACGACTCAGCGACTGAGTTGGGTAGACTTAACGTCTCCTTCCTAATCCTCTGAAGAGTGTCTTTTCTACGCCGCCTAAAACTATCCTACTTCACATCGTCATCGCCTCATTCTTTTATTCTTCTGTCTATCGTCATATTCTTCTATACTTCCATTATCGCCCATGACTGAGTCACACTATAACATATATCTCCGTCAACATTTCAGTTGAATTGATATATTCATAGATCAATTCAACTCAAAATAAAAACATAGTGTGACTGCTCTCTTTCTACTTCCTTAATGGGCTAACTAATTTCCTTTTTCTCATTGTACATCAATTATTACAACAATTAGAAATACAAATTCAACATCTATAAACTGGAATCTCAAAAGAAAAATCCATCATGTATACAATCATCTTACAACATCGCTCTGCCATGCCACTTTGTTTTGCTTTGAAGCCTCTGACTAACGTGACGTCACTCTGGACCTAGCCTGAATGTAGGCCAGCTAAATTGAGGTCATCGTCTGTTTTGTCTATGTCTAACCCACATTTGTTTCCGTCTATTAATTTAAACCGGTAGGTTCTGTAATTGGTGTTTACATATACAACATTCATAATTCTACAACAATATCATGACATTCAATAAACATCTTTGCGACACAACATGTGTCTCATGTATACAAAACATTTTGTGGAAACATCAATTCTGAAATATTTAAGGCTCGATCGGCCTTCGCACTGTACTCTCTTAATTGCCTAATAAGACGTGTTTAGTCTTTCTTCGGCATCATATCTGTGCCAGTTCTGAAAAAGAAACAAGACCCGTCTACTCTGTTCTCTTATTCTCCCTGAACACGTGCTCTTCTGGCACTGCTAATAAAGTTGTCTGCATAGCAATACGCTTTCTTACAGAATCTCTTAGCCACAGGCTTAATTTACTGGTCAACTCATGTCGGGTCGACAGTCTTCTTACAGGTTCTCAATGTGGACATCATTTTCACATTTTGTTCTCTCTGTCTATTTCACTTTTACTTCTTTCCTTACAGGAAGTTCTACTTTATGAATATGAATGTTCACTTCTATGATATAGCTCGGGGAAAGATCACTGCGGGTTGGCACTTCTAGTCGCTTCTCCGGGATTTTAAGATAAACAGGGTGTAGTCTCACAAACAGGCAGCCATTCTTACGCTGGACTTCGATGTACTATTTTGGACACAGATGGCTAGGCTTGATTAACTTCTGTAGACAAGGTTCGCTGGTGTGTTGTACACAAACACATTACTAGGCTCAACTTCATGGGTACTTGCAAATTATGAGGACGGCACTCGTTGCTGGAAGTACTTCTTGGTTATACTGGAAGTACGTAGGTGGACGTCTTGGTTAATTAAGAGAAAATTCTTACTCTTTTTTTTTTTCTCTCCAGGTCCTTTCTAAAGTATAGAATCCTGCGTCACGGCAACAGAAAGTAATGGATGTTGCAGGGTTTCTATCTGATAGTTCAGAAAGGAATATAATGTTGTTGCAGTTTCGTATTCATAAAGTTCTATCTGTGGCTATCTATCTATCTTGTTGACCGTATACTCCGTATAGTATTCTTAAGTACATCTGCATGTCTCTTTCTGATAGTGCTGAGGAACTAGTATCTGAATGTGCTCAGTCTGGCCGAGTGTGGCCGAATTGTCTCGAGTCTGGCTGAGTGTAACCGAGTCTCACCGAGTGTAGCTAAATGTCTCTCTAGCTACTGCTCCTCGCCCCAAAAGCATTCTGGGCCTCTCCTCTCCTGATCTCCCTAGTTCCCAGGGTCTCGGGGTTTAAGTCCCAGGTGACCACACCCCCTCCGACCACTGATACGGCCTAACCTACGTCTCCTGACCGTCACTATCTCTCTAGCTCCGCCTTTTTTTAATTATCTCTAAAGTCTATTACTTTAGGAGTCCTGTCGAACCTGTCCATCTTCCTAAGTCCGTCCCCTAACAACTAAAACTCGAGGCGATTTCCAATTCAGAGACTCAAAGAGTAATCACTGCTGAACGTAAAGATAACCTGGTCTTTTGATTACGCGGGGCAGTTTAGTTGTCCGCTTTCATCTCAGGTCTTCACTGGACTTCAAGGCGTCTGCCGATATAAGAGTTTCCTAGGAACCAGCGGCCGTGTCGTTGCGTTACGCAACTTTGTCGACCAGAGCAAACATCTGTCTGGCTTTAGGCTGACCACCTGTACGCATTTCACTGGTAATCTTCAAGTTGATTACGACTCAGCGACTGAGTTGGGTAGACTTAACGTCTCCTTCCTAATCCTCTGAAGAGTGTCTTTTCTACGCCGCCTAAAACTATCCTACTTCACATCGTCATCGCCTCATTCTTTTATTCTTCTGTCTATCGTCATATTCTTCTATACTTCCATTATCGCCCATGACTGAGTCACACTATAACACAGAGATCACTGCTCTAAATCTTGTTTCCATAACAATACTTTTTACAATGAAAGCTTATCAAGCTATCGATCAATCTCCTTAGTAGCCTCTTACGACATGCCTGGAAAGTCACAGTGTCACTATTCCTTAACCGTTTAGCTGGAGAACACTAATTTTTGATTGGTTAAAAGCTAGAAAGTAAAATATTTTGACAAACATTTGTTAACATGAACATTGCCTTGTGACATAGAATCATTGGAGGTAGTTGCACATGATCTTTTACGCAGATGTTCAATTTCCAAACGAGACAAAACAAAAAGTAAAGAGGTGAGTGATCTTGTGCATTCTGGTGTAGGTTTTTATTTTGTTCCACTACTTTGTTTGTTTTCTTTTTTTTCTTCACTTCCTATTGCATACGGTCTTGTGTCGAGAGAGTTCTAATTCGCCCCCTTTTGGCGGCCTCAATCATTCTATCAATTATTGATGTTGTGGTGTTCCTTTGATGTTACTCTGAATCTACATCTTGCTTTTCCCCCATCTCCTCTTTTATTATATACTTTGTATGGTAAGGAATGACATTCTTTCTAGATGGACAAACCTGTTTATTTGTTGTTTTTGTATGTAGCTTGGGATGGGTTCAACGCCTACTCTTTTCTTTTTATAACATCATTTCTGATTTCTGTCTTTTCTGGTCACTCCAAGCGCTTTTTTCAAACATCCCATCTCTGTGACGACAAACTTTCTTTTATGGTTTGTCGTAAGTTACCATGTTTGGCATTGGTAGCACAATGTGGGAATGAATATAAAAAGTAAAAGTAAAGTACCACCGTCACGCCAAGTGGCGTATAGGGAATATGGTGTTAGTGACCATAATTTTTGTAGACCTTCGGCACACGATTTTTGGGTAATATGGTCGGTATTACGCCGTGTTGTTTTACTTTCCCAGAAAAATTCGGTACCCATGTAAGGCTGGATTAACCCGGAAGCCTTCGGTTTGGATCGAACCCTACCTCTTGTCCTTTGTAGTCCAGTTCACTAACCACTGAGCTATCGCGGCTCGGGAATGAATATACTCTGTATTAAATGTTTATAGGTGCTAATTGATATTCCTTTGTGTTGAAGTATAGGGGATAGTTGTCTCAATATTTAGTTTGCCTTGTTGCATCGTATGCCCATTTCTTTATTTATTTTACCTCCTTTTGAGAATGACTTTCCACAACCAATATTTTTTTTAGTCTACATTTTTTTCCCTAGTTCTGTTATTGTCTTCCTACAGCACCACTTTCTTAAATTGTCTGTTAATTTGTCGCTTTGTTTTCCCACCATTTCATCATAAATATATTACTTTTGATCCCTTCTCATTGCTCAGGCAAGATAAATTGTGATTGTATCATCGAGATATTGTCAAATACTTTCATTTTTGCTTTACAGTTTTTTTTTGTTACAGTGTCCTCATTACTTTAATTCTTCATTTGTCCATGGTGTTCTCAATATTCTTCTGTAAAAGGCATTTCTGTGGCATCCAAATATTGTCTGTATTTTTGTCTGAAATCACTTCTATATATCAAGACTAGCTTTACAACATTTTAAAGAATTCTGTTGCTGGCTTTTTAAACAATAATAAGCTGCCATGTTTTTTTTTTCTTTTCTTAATTTAACGCAATTTCTGTCTTTGCCACACTGTGTCTTCTCTGTTATACATCTACTATCAAAAATAACCATCTCCTCCCCCCCCCCCGGGTATTTCAATTTATTGACCAGCTTTAATATTGTAATCTTTTGTTCTCAAGATTAGGCGACTAATCTACACATTCATCACTCCTGATGCCCATATAAGTCAACAGCATAGTCAAAGTTTAATCTTTGAATATCCGAGGCGCGGACGATTAGCGATACGAAATTACATCATCAACTGTATGAGAGCTACATTGGACGATTGCTATACCGACAACTGATAAGAATTGAGGTTCCTAGCCAGACCTATCTTTATCACCTATTATCAGCTTCTGATCAACTCCTTCCCGCCGAATAACGCCATGCTAAAGCAGCTTGTACGAGAATCTATAGAAAAGGACGTTGCGGTTTCAAGCCACTTTAGACTGCTGGCTCCACGTAGAGGACATCAATGTGCTGAGTTTAAGCGAAGACAAGTATGTATACGACCGGGTAGAGACTGTAGATTCAACCAGAAGTGTTGCGTAGAGTAAGTTTAGTTATTTTCTTCGGAATAATTGCAAGCTTTAGAGTTCAATGCAGCAGGAAGTCGACACCTGGGTGTCATGACCCAGGCGGGTTAACTTCCCTTAGAGCGTCAAAAATTTAAAGGGCTGAAACTCTTGCTCAACGGCTAATTGATCATTGAGGATTGCCTTCTCCTGCGAAGATATCTGTATAATAGTTTCCTGTTACTTATTGTCCCATTTTTCTTCAACTGTAAACTTCGTCTCCTTCTTCTACCTTTCAGCCCCCTGTGGAGCATAGGTCTTCAACACTTTCCAAGTCGTCCTGTTTCTTGCCATTCTTTTAAGATCATTCCATGTCTTCCTCATCATCTTCATCTCTGCTTCTGTCTGTCAAACATTGTAAACTTAGAAGATATCGTATTTTTTTGACAACCATTGCTTTCAATTTTATTGCTGGCTTTCAATGGCTTTAATTTATTATTATTTTTACGTTGAGCTCCATTACTAAAATGTTATTTAATCTAGTTTAAAAAAAAGTAAAGTACCCCCGTCACACCAAGTGGCGTATAAGGAAATATGGTGTTAGTGACCCTATATTTTACAGACCTTCAGCACATGATTTTTGGGGTAATGTGGTCGGTATTACGCCCGTGCTGCTTTACTTTCCCAGAAAAAAAATTCGGTACCCATTTAAGGCTGGGTGAACCCGGAAACCGTCGGTTGGGATCGAACCCTACCCCATGTCCTTTGTAGTCCAGTTCACTAACCACTGAGCTATCGCGGCTCCCTGTTATTTAATCTATTTAACTTAATTTTTTTACTCTTAACTCTAAAGAGTGTATCATCTGCATACCTAATGTTATTTATATTGTAACTGCCAGCTGATATCCTCGATATATAATGTTATATATGAGTACATTCGCACAATACAGGTTCAATAAATATAAATCTGGTGATAGTACACATCCCTAACACTTCGTTCTACATGTTTATATATTTTGTTTGTCAATTCAACGCCAGGACACCTCTTGTGGTTGCTTTCTCTTGCCAGTAACTACACACACGAACGCACACACATACACGCAAAAACACCACACAAACGTACTTGCATAATACTTGCCTATGCCACAGCCATCTATAATAGTAAAATCAGAGGACAGAGATAGAAACCCTAGAAAACACTAAAAATCGTGACTCTATTTTAGCTATGCCAATTGTAGATAACTGGCATAATTCTATTCATAATCGTCCCTACTCACAAAGGTGAAAACATCACAAAATTGGAGTAATTCCTACCCGCTGGCCTATTTACTGTCTAGATGTCTGTGGTATGTGCAAATAAGCAGTTACGGACAAATAAATGGCACAGCGTGCTCGACAAAAGAATATTAATACTGGCCTCTGCTTCTGTTTGTTATGTTGGTAACAGACTCTACTGGTGGTTGAAAGACTGAAATATATGTAATGTTATAATGATACAATGTCATCAGTCCAGTGGTGATAAAATAATAATAATTCCGTGATATAATAATAATAATTCCGTGATAAAATAATAATAATTCCGTGATATAATATTAATAATTCCGTGATATAATAATAATAATTTCTGATATAATAATAATAATTTCGTGATAAAATAATAATAATTCCGTGATATAATAATAATAATTTCATGATATAATAATAATAATTCATGATATAATAATAATAATTTCATGATATAATAATAATAATTTCATGAT
The DNA here is from genome assembly GCA_032433765.1 of Megaustenia siamemsis. Taxonomy (NCBI): domain Eukaryota; kingdom Metazoa; phylum Mollusca; class Gastropoda; order Stylommatophora; family Ariophantidae; genus Megaustenia; species Megaustenia siamemsis. Next base: position 69,417,298 of record JAVIAB010000059.1, read on the forward strand.
ATAATAATAATAGTTCCGTGATATAATAATAATAATTTCATGATATAATAATAATAATTTCGTGATAAAATAATAATAATTCCGTGATATAATAATAATAATTCCGTCATATAATAATAGTAATTCCGTGATATAATAATAATAATAATTTCATGATATAATAATAATAATTTCTTGATATAATAATAATAATTTCATGATATAATAATAGTAATTCCATGATATAATAAAAATAATTGCGTGATATAATGATAATAATGTCATGATATAATAATAGTAATTCCGTGATATAATAAAAATAATTTCATGATATAATAATAATAATTTCGTGATATAATAATAATAATTTCGTGATATAATAATATTAATTCCATGATATAATAATAATAATTTCATGATATAATAATAGTAATTCCGTGATATAATAATAATAATTTCATGATATAATAATAGTAATTCCATGATATAATAAAAATAATTGCGTGATATAATGATAATAATGTCATGATATAATAATAGTAATTCCGTGATATAATAAAAATAATTTCATGATATAATAATAATAATTTCGTGATATAATAATAATAATTTCGTGATATAATAATATTAATTCCATGATATAATAATAGTAATTCCGTGATATAATAATAGTAATTCCGTGATATAATAATAATAATTTCATGATATAATAATAGTAATTCCGTGACATAATAATAATAATTTCATGATATAATAATAATAATTCCGTGATATAATAATAATAATTCCGTGATATAATAATAATAATTCCGTGATATAATAATAATAATTCCGTGCTATAATAATAATAATTCCGTGATATAATAATAATAATTCCGTGATATAATAATAGTAATTCCGTGATATAATAATAATAATTCCGTGATATAATAATAATAATTCCGTGATAAAATAATAATAATTCCGTGATATAATAATAATAATTCCGTGATATAATAATAATAATTCCGTGATATAATAATAATAATAATTTCGTGATATAATAATAAAATTTCCGTGATATAATAATAATAATTCCGTGATATAATAATAATAATTCCGTGATATAATAATAATAATAAAGGAAGATTAAAGGACTGAACAACAACATGATTTAAAGTGAGTCTGATTACATACATTTATTTAAATTAAGATTGATTGCTTACATTAATATTCGACGGAAAAAACATGAGTGCCTCCAAAGTCGGAGTTATCTGCCTATGCGGCGAGGAACCCCTGTGCAGTCGGCTGCCAGGGAAAAATGGATTAACACGCAAAATTCAGTTCCTAGTCTCTAGGGACTTCGCCAGAGCTGAAAGCTGACGAACGCAACAACAACAACAACAACAACAACAACAACAACATTTACAACAACAACATCAAGAATACATTAATGTAACGGAAAATGCATAATTCCCGATACAGCGGCGATCCGCAATGGGCTGGGACTCTGATTATAAAATATTAGTCCATACAACGAGACAGGCTTTCTTCTGAGACATCCCATTTCACAATTTATTTTCTTCCTTACGTCTCTCACTGTTACTGTTTTTGTTTTGAATTATGGGTGTTGGAGACTTTGCCACCTGCGATGGCGAAACATTGAGGCATATCCCCCAGTAGGTGCTACACAGGCTTCAATAATCACAGAACGCAAGGCTGGCGTGTAGAAGCGAAAATATCAGGAAGAAATCAACTAAAAACTCAGAACTAACCAAGACATCAAATTTGAATTAACAGAGCATTAAAGTTCGTTTACAGCATGGAATAGAGACAGTTCTTAAATCACATTTTCTATAGCTGCAATTACGTTTTCTACCACGTAAGGAAAAGTTTACGACACATAGTACCATTGCTGATGTATGTATGTCGGGTGTTCACGTCAGGACCAGAGGGATAAAGGTTGATTGGTCAGAGTAGTTTCCATGTTAAAAGATACAACAGCCTACTAAAAGTAATCCTGTAGCGGAAAGTAAAAAGTAAAGTAACGTACCCACGTCACGCCAAGTGGCGTATAGGGAAATATGGTGTTAGTGACCCTATATTTTATAGACCTTCAGCAAATGATTTTTGGGTAATGTGGTCGGTATTACGCCCGTGCTGCTTTACTTTCTCAGAAAAAAAATCCGGTACCCATTTAAGGCTGGGTGAATCTGGAAGCCGTCGGTTGGGATCGAACCCTATCCCTTGTCCTTTGTAGTCCAGTTCACTAATCACTGAGCTATCGCGGCTCCCTTGGAGCGGAAAGTACAAGGTAAAAGAGGCAGAGGCAGACCAAGACTAACATGGACACGTAACATCAAAAGATGGATAACCAGCTTATGACAGCCTGAAACCTTCAAAGCAAGAGACAGATCAGAATGGCGTTCCATGGTAGCTAACCTTCGTTGCGGAGATGGCACTCGATGATGATGGTGATGATGGTCAGAGTGGTCGCCATGACGTTTGAGACTCAGGATTTTTTATTTCATCCCCGATATATAAAAAAAAACGCTTTCTGTTTACTGCAGGTTTCGAACACCGTACGCCAGATATTTGAGCCAGGGAAACAGGGGATTTCGCTGCATGCCACGCGCTATTCCGATAAGTGAAAAAAATCAGAAATAAAAATATGAATTTACTGATGGAAACAAACAAAGTGGACCTGACATTAAATATAGCACCCGAGTAATTGAGACGTTTAATATAAAACGTGAAAATAGAGGCTGAAATGGAGAACGGATTTCATCATCAACATCGTCAGTGTTTACATTCACCTTGACGCGTTATGGGTGTCCGGTTAGCGCAATCGATAGGCGGTTGGCTTACCACGGCAACAGCCGGGGTTCGTAATCCTGGCGAGGACACCTGGGTTTTACTAATTCCCTAAAAATTAGTAGGAGCCGCGATAGCTCAGTGGTTAGTGAACTGGACTACTACGGACAAGGGTAGGGTTCGATCCCAACCGACGGCTCCGGGTTCACCCAGCCTTAAATGGGTACCGATTTTTTCTGGGAAAGTAAAAGCAGCACGGGCGTAATACCGACCACATTACCCCAAAAATCATGTGCTGAAGGTCTGTAAAATATAGGGTCACTAACACCATATTTCCCTATACGCCACTTGGCGTGACGGGGGTACTTTACTTTTTACTTTACTTTTGACGCGTTATGTCGTTAGTTTACAACACGTCATCATCGTCATCATCATGTGCCATACCGGTTGGCGTAGGCGATCATGTCCTTCCACAATCTTCCATTTAGAGTGCATCGTATCAATTCTGTTGTTGACCGTTTTCCATGCCATGACACCAAGCTATCTAGTCATTTCTCTCTTTGTCGTCCGCGATCTCTCAACACAAGATGGGATATTTGCACCTTTTAGTCCGTCACATCCGACTTCGACATTAATAAAATAAGTAGCATATCCCTTACAGAACGTTGCTACTACCCCATCCACTTCTGGCCGTGTCTAGGCATTATACGTGAGTGGTTTGCCATTACCTTCTGACGATAGAAGCTGTCATGAGGACGGTAATCCCACGAGTCGAGATTTCTTTAAAAAACCGAACTCAGCGGGACTCGAACCTCGGACCTCGGGATTGTGAAACCAAGTTGACTACCTCTAAGCCACAGACGTCTACTCAGCATTGACAGATTTTGCGTCATTAATTTGCTTAACAATTTGCAGTATTATTATTATACAGTTTTGTTTGTTTGTTTAAAAGTTTTTAGAACGGTGTTGGTAGTCTGTAAGGAATTAATTCAGTTTCCATTAATTATTATGGGGAAATTAATCTTGAAAGTCGAACAATTTGTCACACTTACGGCCTTCTGAAACGAAGTACTTTCAACTTCTAAGGGTCCTGCATATATAAATATATCCAATTTATCTTTATCATCAATTATCAATTTCTGATCCACTTCTTCCCACCGAATTAGGCCATGTCAAAGCAATCTGTACGCGAGTCTATATAAAAGGACGTTGCAATTACAAGCCATTTAAGACTGATGCCACACGAAGAGGAATTCAATGTGTTGGGTTTAAGCTAAGACAAGTAAGTATACGACCGGGTATAGACTGTAGATTCGACCAGAAGTGTTGCGTAGAAGAAGTGTAGTTATTCTGTCCCGAATATATTGTAAGCTTTAGAGTTCAATGCAGCAGGAGCTCGTCGTTAAGGAGCCATAACCCAGGGGAACCCACCTTCCTTAGAGTGCCAAGAAGCAAGGGTGGAAACACTTGTTCGACATCAACATGATCGTGTGCCATATCGGTTGGCGTAGGCGATCATGTCTTTCCACAATCTTCTATCCACAGTGCATCGTATCAGTTCTGTTGTTGACTGCTTTCCATGCCATGACACCAAGCCATCTAGTATTTTCTCTCGTTGTCGTCCACGATCTCTCTTTCATTTTATGTTCTTCATTTTCTGAAATGCAATTTTGGCCTGAGCTATTCTACTTTATATCTGTGGTGCATCTTCCACCATGTTCGACATCAGATAACCAGATTGCCTCCTGCTGCGAAGCTCTGTATAAAGAGTTTCCTATTACTTATGTGTGTGTGTTGTGTGTTGTGTGTGTGTAAACCCAGCAAAACCATATCATAACTATTCATATTCTTCTTTCTGCGCTGCAAGCTACGGTTGGAGTAAGAACAGAAAAGAACGGCTGATGATTGATGTGACACAATCATTACATAAACTAGCTACTGCCACGTGAACAGAATCTCCTCTTACTATTGAAGTCAGCTTCTTATAAACGTCAATTCAAATTATGTCCATTCATAGAAGAGGGATGGAAGGAAAACCTCGAATGAGAATGATGTTTGTAGCATTGTGAGGAGGATCGGTTGTGGCTGGAATGACGTTAGCGGTAGCTCCTATAGCTCAACATGTCACGCTTGTAAGGATGTTTTTTGGAGTTTCCCTTTCAGCATTCAGTTTTACTTTTAATTATGGCGATGATTGACATGTCTCGAACATTCGGATGATGCGGCAGACCAAAATGGCCATTAGTCGAATTAGATTCAGTACTAGTGGCATTTTTTGCTGTAGTGTGGTTTCAGATGATTCTTTCTGGGTTAGATTTTCGTTTGTAGAGCGACATTTCGATCACATTCACCTGTCCATAAATCAACATGATTGTAGTGCCCACTGAGAGAGATCTGCAGGCGACTGGCTGTGAAGTGTAGTGAAACGGTACAGGTCCCGGCTTTGCCCTGGGACGAGATGATCTATCTTCGACTGCAAATTTTTACATCAGCTGGACTGTAGTCGGATCGAGTGTTTCACCGGAGCGAGGACCTGGCTTCATTTGTTGGTCTACAAGATGGCGGATCTAGTCCACGTCCTCTCGATCGCTGCACAAAATGCACCCAGGGTCTGATTAATTTCGGATCTTCTTTGCACTTTTCTGCGTTAAAGTCAAAATGATGATATGCTTGATACATCTGAGTTGATAAAGTGAGGTTGTAGGCCGACAACAGTCCATTTTCGACCACTCAAGTGTTGTGAGTGAGACCTTCCACCGTCTAGACTTGATCTGCGCATTACGTCACACATTGGTGCTGTTCATGACCGTTGATGGTATTCTTTGACGCAAGTTATTTCCATGTACACATTAATGTAAACTACTTCGTCAGCCGCAGTTTTGTCTCTTTGGGGAATTTGCTTCGTGTTTTGTTCGTCGTAGGCTGCTTGCACTAGAGTAATCAGACATAAGTCTAAATGGAACGAGATTAAGTGTTGGGCAACATTTTTGTGTGCTACGTCATCGTAATAGTTCCCTAAACAGGCCGTGCGCAAATCTTACGGTCTGCTGTATGATGTGTGACGGTGATAATTTGACGACTGACTGTGTGTCTATATGTTCGGAATTGGAGTCATCAACGATGGCCTAACATCATCTAGTGCTACGACGATCATCATTTTCAAGAGGACGTGACTTACCGGTATATGGGGATAGGCGGCAGGAACAATTGAAAGCTATGCATGAAAAGCGTTCCTTGTTGCAGTTTCCTCACATTACAAGTCGCATGGCTGTGTTAATCACCTCTAGTGACTCGGGCAGACGGTGCTCGTAAACCTGGGAAGGCCGGCCGTCTAACGGCAGAATCCCCCTACAGAAAAGATCATCTGCTGCCTTGCAGGAAGAGTGGGGACAGTCAAAGACTAAGGAAAGCAAACCTGAATAAAATGCTGGCTGAAATCGGAAGCACTGGGCTACTGGCGCAGAACACAGTGCAACGTTTTAACGGGTGTTCAATAAGAGTGGATCTGGCGGACTCTAATTGTGATGTTCTGTCTGTGGGGGCGATCAACATACTTAACCTGACAGCTGACTTCATGTGAGAGTCTGGGATACTACTCTGACTGATTCCTGATCGCAGAGAGACAGACATTTGTTGGGACAAAGAACTCGGGCATGCTCACTAGCAATGAAGACTATACACGGATTTAGCACGAAGTACATGGCCATTATGCTGCCTGTAACGAATGTTACGACGACCCGGAAATATCAAATTTGACAGAACGTAACACGTTCAATGGAACAGTATGAATGGGTGAATACTTTGTTGGTTGCTGGAACGGAAGCTGAACAGTTATAGAAATGCCCCGCCTGCAGTGAAGCCATTCCGTTCTAACGTCTAAAGATAAGTATCCATCAATCTAGCCGTCAGAATTAGTGTCAAATAACTTGTCTTCCTCCAGCCTTCCTATGCACAGATTTATGTTGCTAATTCTCCATACAATTCAAATCATTGCAGGACATGTTCAAGAGTCTTCTACACCAACATGGGATCGGAGTCACTTCAATTTCAAGATGAATGTATTCTTACAATTTCTCTGCTAATTTCTGTGAAGTTAATAAAGTGATTCTAATCTTACACTTCCGAGAAGATGACGAACATGCTTACCAAGTAGATTTAGAGAGCGCCATAACTAAAACAGTTTTTCGGTGTTTTGATAGTTTTTGATTTGTTGTGATTTGTAGTATGAAGTGGATGTGAGCATTCTCGTTACGGTGCTGTCGTTTGAAATTGTTGCTCACGCGGTCGACTTAATTTCTACGGGAGTTCGACATAGCTAATGCCACAGCCGACCTTGTATATCGCATGGCAAAACCAATTTTTTCCTGTTGAAGGCCTATTGCGTCAAAACGTCGTTCTGATTTCTTTGTCCACTTGTTACGTGAAGCTTTAACCATACCGTTTTTTTTCTATTTTTTTTTTTCTATTTTTTTTTCCTACATATATATATATATATATATATTTATTTCATCGTACTATTAGCTTCACTGCAGCTTCGCATTTTGATGCATTTATGTGCATTTCTTTGCATTTGCCCTACCAAAATTCATAACGCCCAGTTTTTGCAGAGACTAACGCAGTCGCTTAAACCTTTTTGATTGATTTCTTTTCAATGTGTTCTTTTTTCGCGGAAACTGCACTCTCTAGTCGACGGAAATCGTTTGAAATCGTCAACTGTGTATCAAGATTAGGGCTACACGGTTAACTGCAACTTTTCAACACACTTTGCCAACGCAGAAACTGAACAGAACATTTTATTTAAACTTTAAATGTACGAAAATTAAAGGCTTTACTGTAACATTTTTTTGAAACACCTGACAAAACAGAATAAATTATTACAGTCCTTACCAGTGCCTGGCAGTAATGATTCAACTTTCGTCATAATGATATCAATAGCAACATTTACCTCCAGATCAGTCTTTACTGTTGAATCAACACAAATAATGAATACGAAACATTTAAATTGATTTGTTTTCTATTTCTTAAGTACTAGTTATATAAATATTCCAAACAAAATCTGACCTATAATTGCAGGAAAGTAAAAAAACTGTTGGTGGACATGCGTGGTAATAAAAGTAGATACATATTAAGCAAAGTAATATTTACGAAAGAAATGGCATTAAAAAAATAATAGAGGCCCATCACACCAAATGGTGTATATGGAATATGGTGTTATTGACCATAATTTTTATCGACCTTCGGCACATGATTTTTGGGGTAATGTGGTCGGTATTAAGCCCGTGCTGCTCTACTTTCCCAGAAAAAAATCTTATACTCATATAAAGATGGGTGAACCCGGAACCCGCCAATCAGGATCAATCTGACCTCTAGTTCCTATAGTCCAGGCACTAACCACTGACTTCCGGTCAATATGGCGGATAAGTGGGAGAAACCATTCAGGCACAGTCAGAAAAGTATTCATCGTTGCAGCTTCCTCATATTCCAAGTCCGGCTTGCTTCCGGAGCTACTGAGTTTAGTGCTCTGGCCACACCATGAGCTGTGTTTTTCATCCAGATCGTGTTTGGACACTCCAATTGCTTACGATAAATGATGATTTCGTGTGACGAAGGACAGTTCAGCTGCATTCACTTTCGGTGCCGCGTGGCCTTATATCTTTTGGCGCGTGCTGTAGCTGCTATGATGGGGACTGCAACTGCCTTTCTCTGTTTGGATCCTTTAATGAGATGAGATGTTAATTTGGAAGATTCCACTGGCACGGGCGGTTGAACAATTATGGATCTTAATTCGATTGCAGTGATACCGGGGCCCTTGAGTAACAATAAACAGTACCATAACAATAATTACGAACAATAAAGTGAGCTAATGAATTTTTATATATAGAAAAAAACTGAAATAAATGTATTATATATACATACATATATATATATATATATATATATATACACGTGCCGCAGTTATGGAAAATATTGTCACTAACATCATATTCACCATACGCTTAGCAAAGCGTAGATGAAACCTATGCCTTTACTTTACAACTATGTATGGGGGCCTATGTAGCCTAGTTGGAAAACCACCACACTAGCTACCGATGTTCTTCAACCCGTGTTCGATTCCCGCTGGAAGCAGTTTCGGGTTGTACTCGTGGTTGGGAAGAAAACCAACCGCTGCCAGAAATGGGTACTAGGGTTGATGCTCTGAGAAGGTGAGGAATGACGCTTCGCTAGTGAGTTACGATGCTTAAGCGACACTAGACAGAAGTCTCCGAACATTTATTAATAGGCAGCCGAGTACATATGGGTAAAAAGCCGCGTGGTTATGGCTATTCGAAGGTCCATGTATAACTACAAACGAATTGAAATCCATAATCGCTCAAACCACCCCCCCCCCCCGTGCCAGTGGAATCATCCTAATTAACATATCATTAAATACCCAAACAAAGAAAGGCAGTTGCAGTCTCCGTCGTAGCAATCCATGTTGGATGGAGCTATGGGAGAAGGTTGTGGATGGAGCTGTGGAAAAAGTTTATAGATGGAGCTGTGGGAGTAGTTTATAGATGGAGCTGTGGGAATAGTTTATAGATGGAGCTGTGGGAATAGTTTATAGTTGGAGCTGTGGAGTAGTTTATAGATGGAGCTGTGGGAATAGTTTACAGATGGAGCTGTGGGAGTAGTTTATAGTTGGAGCTGTGGGAGTAGTTTATAGTTGGAGCTGTGGGAGTAGTTTATAGTTGGAGCTGTGGGAATAGTTTATAGTTGGAGCTGTGGGAATAGTTTATAGATGGAGCTGTGGGAGTAGTTTATAGTTGGAGCTGTGGGAGTAGTTTATAGTTGGAGCTGTGGGAATAGTTTATAGTTGGAGCTGTGGGAGTAGTTTATAGTTGGAGCTGTGGGAGTAGTTTATAGTTGGAGCTGTGGGAGTAGTTTATAGTTGGAGCTGTGGGAGTAGTTTATAGTTGGAGCTGTGGGAGTAGTTTATAGTTGGAGCTGTGGGAGTAGTTTATAGATGGAGCTCTGGGAGTAGTTTATAGATGGAGCTGTGGGAATAGTTTATAGTTGGAGCTGTGGGAGTAGTTTATAGTTGCAGCTGTGGGAGTAGTTTATAGTTGGAGCTGTGGGAGTAGTTTATAGATGGAGCTGTGGGAATAGTTTATAGTTGGAGCTTTGGGAGTAGTTTATAGTTGGAGCTGTGGGAGTAGTTTATAGTTGGAGCTGTGGGAGTAGTTTATAGATGGAGCTCTGGGAGTAGTTTATAGATGGAGCTGTGGGAATAGTTTATAGTTGGAGCTGTGGGAGTAGTTTATAGTTGGAGCTGTGGGAATAGTTTATAGATGAAGCTGTGGGAATAGTTTATAGATGGAGCTGTGGGAATAGTTTCTAGATGGAGCTGTGGAAATAGTTTGTACATGAAGCTGTGGGAGTAGTTTATAGATGGAGCTGTGGGAGTAATTTATAGATGGAGCTGTGGGAATAGTTTATAGATGAAGCTGTGGGAATAGTTTATAGATGGAGCTGTGGGAGTAGTTTATAGATGGAGCCGTGGGAGTAGTTTATAGATGGAGCTGTGAGAATAGTTTATAGTTGGAGCTGTGAGAGTAGTTTATAGTTAGAGCTGTGGGAATACTTTATAGATGAAGCTGTGGGAATAGTTTATAGATGGAGCTGTGGGAGTAGTTTATAGTTGGAGCTGTGGGAGTAGTGTATAGATGGAGCTGTGGGAATAGTTTATAGTTGGAGCTGTTGGAGTAGTTCATAGTTGGAGCTGTGGGAGTAGTTTATAGTTGGAGCTATGGGAATAGTTTATAGATGGAGCTGTGGGAATAGTTTATAGATGGAGCTGTGGGAATAGTTTATAGATGGAGCTGTGGGAATAGTTTATAGATGGAGCTGTGGGAATAGTTTATAGATGGAGCTGTGGGAATAGTTTATAGATGGAGCTATGGGAATAGTTTATAGATGGAGCTGTGGGAATAGTTTATAGATGGAGCTGTGGGAATAGTTTATAGATGGAGCTGTGGGAGTAGTTTATAGATGGAGCTGTGGGAGTAGTTTATAGATGGAGCTGTGGGAATAGTTTATAGTTGGAGCTGTGGGAATAGTTTATAGTTGGAGCTGTGGGAGTAGTTTATAGATGGAGCTGTGGGAATAGTTTATAGATGGAGCTGTGGGAATAGTTTATAGATGGAGCTGTAGGAATAGTTTATAGTTGGAGCTGTGGGAATAGTTTATAGTTGGAGCTGTGGGAGCAGTTTATGGGTGGAGCTGTGGGAGTAGTTTATGGGTGGAGCTGTGGGTGAAGGTTGTTAGTAGTGCTGTGGGAGTAGGTCGTGGATGGAGCTGTGGGAGAAGGTTGTGGATGGAGCTGTGGCAGCAGCGGGAGGTATTATCAGCTATTATCTAGCTAATAATAATAATAATAATATAGTTGATAGAAAACGCAACATTCTGATTGCCCAAATTATTTGTTCTTTAATTTTTTTTAGTTTATATTCAATTTATAATTGATTTATGTTACTGAATATAGGCCTAAATTTCTTTTTATTTTTGTTCACAATCCCTGCTGTTTTTGATTGACGTGCTCTATTTTTAACTCTTACCGCTTCCAAAAGATATCAGCGTGGACTTAACAGTGAGTGCCAAGTCAAGTTGTTTGGCTGTCATGCTTGGAGTTGTAGCTAGCTCTTCGCCCTAAAGACAAATATTTTCATTAATTGTTTTGCTTTTAAAATAAAAAAAAAACCATATTACAAATGGCAGAGCGATGCACAGTTTTCCGTTCAGTAGAGTGGAATATTTGTATGGTCTTATACTGACTTAATTCTTACATGATGTAAAAGTATATAGATGGGTAGATGTAGCTTCAGATCATTATCTTCTGATAACCAAACTTAAACTTAAACTAAAAAGATATATTACAACGAATAAGGGTAGAAAGTATTTCAATGTAGGGTTTCTTAAAGAACAAAGAATTAAAGATAAATTCGCAGTCACAATATCAAACAAATACCAAGTCCTCTAAAAACTAGAAAGTACAATAAATATAGAAGATCATTGGTAACAGGTGGGAGCCGCGATAGCTCAGCGGTTAGTGAACTCAACTACAAAGGACAAGAGGTATGGTTCAATCCCAACCGACGGGGTCCGGTTCACCCAGCCTTTAATGGGTACCTGATTTTTTTCTGGGAAAGTAAAACGACACGGGCGTAATACCGACCACATTACCCAAAATATAATGTGTTGAAGGTCTGTAAAATGTATGGTCACTAACACCATATTCCCTATACGCCACTTGGCGTGACGTACTTTACTTACTTATTGGAAACAGGTAAAGGATATGTGGAAAGAGATATGCGAAGAAACGCTGGGGAAAAGAGAACGCCAGAATAAGGCACGGGTGACAGCAGAGACATTGGATAAAATTAAAGAAAGAAAGAACAAGAAAGCAGACATAAATAAAAGCAAAACGAGAAGTAATAAAGCCAAGACACGGGAATCTTACACAGAGGTGAACAAAGAAGTGAGAAGATGCATCAAAAGGGATAAGAGAAAATATATAGATGAACTAGCTAAAGAGGCAGAAGAAGCAGCAAACAAAGGGAATATGAAAGAACTGTACAACAGCACAAAGAAATTAGGTAGAAAATACAAACAGATCAACGCCTTTATCAAAGATAAGAAAGGAAATCTGCTTAGTAATATAAGGGAACAAATGGAGAGATGGAAAGAGCACTTTGAAGAACTTTTGAACAGACCCGGTTTAAATAATCCTCCCGATATACTACCAGCAGAAGAAGAGTTACACGTTAACTGTGGAAAACCAAGCAAAGAAGAAATAATGAAAGCCATCAAACTATTAAAAACTGGTAAAGCCACAGGACCAGATGAAATTCCTTCGGAAGCCATCAAAGCAGATATTAACACCTCTACCAAGATGTTACATAAGCTTCTAGATCAAATATAGGAGAGGGAAGAAATACCAAGGACAGGAAAGAAGATTATATGATCAAACTACCAAAGAAAGGAAGTTTACAGGAGTGCACAAATTATAGGGGAATTATGCTACTATCAGTGCCAGGAAAAATATTAGGCAGAATCATTTTGGAGAGACTAAAGGAGGCTATAGAGAAACACTTGAGAGATGAACAAGCTGGTTTTAGGAAGAACAGATCATGTGCTGATCAAATAACTACTCTGCGTATAATAGTTGAACAAAGTTTAGAACTAAAATCCCCACTTTATATTGGATTCATAGATTACGAAAAGGCGTTTGATAGTTTAGACAGAAGAATGCTTTGGAAGTTGCTGAGTAATTACGGAATCCCCATAAAGTTTATTAACCTGATAAAAACAATCTATGAAGGAATGAAATGTAGTGTCGTGCATGAAGGACAGCTTACAGAAGCATTTAAAATAAGAACAGGAGTTAGGCAGAGATTCCTTCTGTTCCCCATTTCTCTTTCTACTGGCCATAGATTGGATTATGAAAATAACTCAAAACAACAGAAATGGAATCCAGTGGTCTCTGACCAAACAACTTGATGATTTAGACTTTGCTGATGACATAGCTCTCCTATCACACAGCCATCAGCAGATGCAGGATAAAATGAACATACTTGATGAAAGATCACAACAGCTAGGACTGAAGATTAATACAGATAAGACCAACATTATGAGAATTAATCTAGTTTGCAATAACCAAAATAAAATTAGGAGAAATGCCTCTACTAGACGTACAATCTATTTCAATGTATTTAAGGAGCATAGTCTCTCCACTTCCTCTCAGCATTCACTTTTTATGTGGGCGTTAGTGCGTCATGACACTAGTTTACTGTAAAGCCGCGGCATCTGCGTCCTTAGGTCCGAGACATTTTCAGCATGGATACATTTATTGAAAAACTTACGCCTGTGCAGCGACTTTTTCTGGTCTGTTCTTTTTCGATTCTTTAAGCTGGCAACGTACGTCAATAAAATCGGAACCTCTTGCATCTCGCCGGTTCTGGAGAACTCTAGTCATCGTATCTTAATGCCTGGAGACGAGGGAAGGTAAAAACACTTAACAAACCGCTCATTCTACACAGTCAGGCGTATAACATCATCATTATTATAATCACATAAACTACCAAGCCTGCTGGCGTAGGTGATCATGTATCTCATCAACTTTTTATTTCCTCAGATGTTTATCATTCCTGTTGTTGACTTGGTCCAAATCATTCCTTAAAATTGTATGTTACCTTTTTTTTTCTTTGTTTCCCATCAACTCTTTTCCCTAGATGTTTCCAGATGTTCAAAAATATTCCCGCTGTTCTCTTCTCGTGGCGTCGCCAGAAAATGATGATTGTTTCATCCTGAGTTTGACACCAGCTTACGTTTTTAGCTTTGGTTGCTTTTAGAGCGCGCTCTATAACATAAAATAAAATCAACATTACTGAGACGAAAACTGCGTCCAGAACAAGCAGAAACAAGGCCACTCTCAGAAACATTCTCGATACAAGGCTCGACGTTTAGGATGAAGCGATGTGATCACGAGTTTGCGTTGTCTGGTTAAGATGAGACATTCAGTTGCTTTTATTGAGACCAGGAATGCGAGCAATTTGCATTCAGAATTCGTTATGACCTGTCAGATTATTCTTTGATTAGTTGACTCTCGCATAAAAATACATACACAATATATTGTTTACTCATTGAATACTATCTAGCTGTGATCATGAACTGATGTGCGTTGAGCCACATCCGGACATTACCTTGAAGTTTCCGTAAAGTAAATCATCCGACTAACGACCATTCTATCTTTTATGTGTTTGAAAGCTGATAATCATATTTGGTTTACTCGTTTGTCTATCTATAATATGTTTCTATGTATACCTACCTGAACTATTGTCCTCCGGTGTGCCTTTTCTTTGTCGTTCTCACTGTTTGTTACTTTGTTGTTCTACATGTTTTGCTGATTGACTTACTGTCTCTCTTAGTATAGCTATATGTGTATTTATTATTTGTTTATTTATCTGTCTACCTACCTGTCTGCTATCTGTCTATCTATATATAATCTGTGTCATCTATATATCAATATCAGAAATCAAAGAAAACTACATCTCAGAAAAAAACACAGTCCCTCATAGAAGAAAGAAGAAAATTGAAACAAATTAGAACAAAGCGAAACAGCGATGAATACATAATATACACAAAAGCAAATATAACAGAGAAGTTATATTACAGGTGAACTTATCCAAGCTGGAAGGGAGGCCAGTGTTCGCAATTACATGCACTATGTATATAGATCTGAAAATATAATCAGACTGGTCAGAAGTCTGGAAAAGATCAGTGTACATCGCCATACCAAGGAAAGGAAATCTTAAAATATGTTCCAACAATAAAACTATTGCCCTAATAAGCCATGCCAGCAACATTCTCTTGCAGATCATCATGGAGAGGATGGCAAAGAAGCAGGAAAAAAGAACTACATATTGTGGGGGCCTCTATAGTCTATTCGGGAAAACCACCCAAGAACAATAACCACTATTGAGATGACATGTTTTAGGTGAATGACAGGAACTAGCCTGAGAGATAGATCAGAAATAAAGAGCTGAGAAATATGCTAGAAAAAAATTTTCGCTATAGAATATATAAATAAACAACAGATACAACTGCTTGACCGCGTGATAAGACAGAAATACCAAAACACGACACAATGAGCCTTCAATAAACGTTGCAAGATTACGAGATCACAGGACCGACCACGAAAAAGGTGGATTTATGGAATATTAAAAACACTAGGAAACAAACATAAAAGCGACAGAGGCAAACAGAAGAGCAAAAGACCGCAAGTTAAATCTCCTGATACTGAAAGGTAAATGATGAAGGGAATAAGAGGAAGCAGAAGATGAAGAAATATCAATGGAGATATAATCAACAGCTTAAGATATGGCGGGGGCATTTTACTACTGACACAAAGTTCAGAAAAACTAAAATAACTAGTTAACGAAATATGAAGAAAAAACAGTTAATGTAGATTGATGTAAATATTACGAATGAAACTATTATACTAAACAAAGACAACACACAAACATATAAATGAATATCGAGATAGATGGAAATCATTTATATTGAGAGATCAAAAACATTTAAATCTTGGATATGTAGCAACAACAAAAACATGATAGAAAACGTGAGACGTGGCAGATAAACGAACTGAAATGGCAAACACATTATGACATTGCTCTATAATATATATATATATATATATGTATATGTACTTGCAAACATTGCAAGCAGTGGCGGATTCTCTATGCTACCGCAGCTACCGCCGGTAGCCTGAACATATTAACGAAATACAAAAGAAATGATAATTTATTATATTTTTTCAGAATTATATTACAAATTTTCGAATATTCTATTACACATTTCGTAGGTCAATATGATTTATTTGCTTTGATTTACATTTATTAAAGCAAGGTTTTCCTATGGCCACTATAACGTTTGAGAATGAAGCCGAAACTACTATAAAAAAAAAATAGTACATGAAACCGCAAATAAGCAGCGGTACAGTTCTCTTCTCTCCGACATAGAATTAATGACCTTGACAGTCATCAATTCCCGTCAAAATTATACGACGAGCGCTACCTATTACAAAATGCGGTTTCATAGGTTATTTTTAGCTCTAGCAAATCAGAAGCGTCAACAAGTGAAAGTGAAACTATGATTACCGGAACTTCCTAACCTATTTATAACTACGTTATGCTCATCAACATCTGTAGAAAGAACTTTTTCTGCTCTCAAGAAAATCAAATCTTATTGTCGCTCAAACTTAGACACAAGAACGCTTATCAGATTTGGCAATCATGTCAATTGAGAAATCATTCCCTCAGAAACTTAGAAACCAACCCAACAGTACTTTCAATGACAAAGTCATCAAGACATTTTCGTCCCAAACAAGACGGATAGAGTTTACATATAAATAAATAAGTAATTTAAATGTAGTGAAGTAAAATGTAGTTAGGGAACAGAACCCGGTCGTGGTTAATACTGAGGTCAACGGTCTCATCTGCGATAATACCGATGAGAAAGATGCAGTCATCTATACAGACGGATCTGTAAGACGACACGAAAGAAGTGCATGGGCATTTACAGCGCGCACAGCAGGCAGAATAGCCAAGGAAGACAGTGGTGCATACGCCATGACCACGAGTAGCATGACAATGGAGGTGATGGCAGTGACCAAGGCATTCAAATGGTTAGAGTCACAAGACTACATCCACGCATGTATACTGAGTGATTCGATGAGCATGATAAAAATGTGGAGGCGGGCTATGTACGCATGCAATGGGTAGAGTCGTTGCAGAAATCCAAAATACGTAAGGTCACCTTTGTCTATGTCCCTGGACATGCGGGAGTACGGGGAAATGAGAGAGCGGACAGGTTGGCTAGCTGCGCTGTCGTTGAGGACGGGCAACCGATGGATCGGGCGGACATCATCAACGCCCTTCGAGATGTTGGAAGAGCACAGGACTTCGACAAACACAGATCAACGTCACTTCTTCGGATGATGGAAATGGGAGTTAAGATGGGCACAGCCAGAAATGAGAAACTTGGTGGCCGTGTAAGAAGACTTATCAACCAACATAGAACTGGAGTCGTCAGTCGCTGGACACTGAGGGAATTGCTGAGGAGGGGATCTGAGCACCTATGGACATGTTCGGAGTGCAATGATGATGACCCGCAAATAACTCAATAACTCAGTAGTGAAGTCATTAGCAAATATTACTTCATGTTAGCCTATTGAATATAAAGTATGTCTTTATTTATTATGTCAGCGGTAGCCCAGACCCCAAATCCAGTATACGCCACTGATTGCAAGTAACATGAAGAATAAACTGAGAATACCCCAGGTTGTCAGTGTATCCCCATATCCACTCCACCGCCCATCCCAAATTTTTTTTCTGGCAAAGTAAAGCGGCACGGGCGTAATACCGACCACATTACCCCAAAAATCATGTGCTGAAGTGTGTAAAATGTATGGTCACTAACACCATATTCTCCTACACGCCACTTGTTGTGACGGGGTACTTTACTTTACTTACTCCCGATCGACCAGATCTCTTTTCACCCTTTAGACTCCTCTGTCTCTCAATATATACATCACTGTCCCATCAGTCCTTCGCCTCTTCTTTTAAGGGATGAAGAACAAACTTGGTGGTGTCCTCTTTGTGTGCAGAGTAAGGCTATACTCAGTGCCAGAGCTGTCAGCGAGCTTATCGGCTATTTCATTACCGTGTACACCAGCATGTCCTGGACAGTACTCCCAGGTTAACGCACTCACTGTAGAGTCATCCAAGTGCTGTCAGCGAGCTTATCGACTATTTCATTACCGTGTACACCAGCATGCCCTGGACAGTACTCCCAGGTTAACGCACTCACCGTAGAGTCGTCGAAGTGCTGTTTCCACTCCTGACACAGACACTGTCAATCTTCTGTTGCATACTTTATGAGTCAGTCACCAAGACTGCGTGATCTCCATTGTCATGCTGGACACCATAACGCTACACACCATAATGCTACACACCATAATGCTACACACCATAATGCTACGCACCATAATGCCACACACCATAATGCCACGCACCATAATGCTACACACCATAATGCCACACACCATAATGCTACGCACCATAATGCTACACACCATAATGCTACGCACCATAATGCTACACACCATAATGCTACGCACCATAATGCTACACACCATAATGCTACACACCATAATGCTACGCACCATAATGCTATACACCATAATGCTACGCACCATAATGCTACACACCATAATGCTACACACCATAATGCTACGCACCATAATGCTACGCACCATAATGCTACGCACCATAATGCTACACACCATAATGCTACGCACCATAATGCTACACACCATAATGCTACGCACCATAATGCTAAGCACCATAATGCTACGCACCATAATGCTACACACCATAATGCTACACACCATGATGCTACACACCATAATGCTACGCACCATAATGCTACGCACCATAATGCTACGCACCATAATGCTACACACCATAATGCTACACACCATAATGCTACGCACCATAATGCTACGCACCATAATGCTACGCACCATAATGCTACGCACCATAATGCTACACACCATAATGCTACGCACCATAATGCTACGCACCATAATGCTACACACCATAATGCTACACACCATAATGCTACGCACCATAATGCTACACACCATAATGCTACACACCATAATGCTACGCACCATAATGCTACGCACCATAATGCTACACACCATAATGCTACACACCATAATGCTACACACCATAATGCTACACTTGCCAGATTCCCTAATCACTTTTCTGTCATGTTGGTACGCCACAAAACCCCCAACTGCTGCGAAGTCCTCGGGACACAGAACCATTCATGTAGATGACGGGATCCCTGAGGTGACGACACACTTTCGATGGATTCGCCGTATTATGACCTAATATTCTCTTAATGCTCCAGCACCACCAGAGCTGGAAGCTGTCAGTGACTCACAACTGATGGCTTGCGCCAGGATCGGTGAACCAGAACCATCCAGACCCTGCTACACCTCTTCGTGGTGCCTCTAGAAACAGACTAACCTGTCTAGTCTGGCCAAGCGAGCAGGGATCGAAGTGGGAAGACGAACCCGGTACACAAAAAAGCGTCGGCTGAAATCGGATGTGTTGGGCCGAAAGGCGCAGATATCACAGTGTTACACTGCAAACTTCAACACAACGTAACTACGTCCACTTAACGTCCTTTTAAGGGCGGATGAAGAGGAGGAAGTCTACGGTTCGTATCCGTTAGAATACCTCAAATCATCGGGCGAACGCATCATCATCATCATCATCATATTCTCTTAATGTAAAGTGACAATTTTTTTAAAACCCTAATCTGGGACGGATTAATTGACTTAAATTTTCCATCAATAAAATGAAATTACTTCCGTCTTTTTCATGTGAATAATACATATATTGTAAAACTAATTAAAACACCTAACAATATAGGCTTACAAGACGTTATCAGGAGATAACAAAAAAAAAATAAACATTATAAGAGTTGCTGTACTTTTCTGATCAGTGTTTCAGTTTCAGCATACAAGATGTAAAACTTGGAGCACATTTTACTGTTACTATTTCGCTAAATGAACAGCCAGTTCAACTTTTTAAATATTTTCTAAACAACAACGGAATAATGTCTATTTTTAAGTCGAAGAGACGTTTACCATATTGGCAAAATTGGTAAACGTTTGTGTCCCTAGTGTATTTTAACAAATCCGGGACAAAAGCTAAAAAAAATCGGCCAAAATCGGGACAGTAACAAACCCGGGACAAAGGTTGAAATAAAAAACAGTAAAAAATCGGGACTGTCCCATAAATATCGGGACGTCTGGTCACTGGTCACCTTACTTAATGAGAGTTTCCTCATATTCCAAGTCCGGCTTGTTGCAGGAGCTACTGAGTTAAGTGCTCTGTGCACACCGTGAGCTGTGTGTCTCATCCGTTTTGATCCTGCTTCGATATCCCGCTTGTTTACGATGAATGATGATATCGTATGACAGGGAACAGTTGGCTGTGTTCACTTTCTGCGCGGTTTCGCCTTATGTCTTTTGGCGTGTGCTGAGACTGCTACAATGGGGACTACAGTTACCTTTCTTTGTTTGGGAGATGAGTTAGTAATTCGGATGATTCCACTGGCACGGGCGGTTGAGCAATTATGGATTTTAATTCGTTTGCTGTGAGACCGAGGCCTTCCATAGCCAATAACAATAACTTAATGAGAACAGCACCTTCGAACTTCTCAACGCTCCATTTTGATGCAGAAACTTTGCCATAATTTTTTTTCTTTTTTTTTTTAAACAGGAAAGAAAATTTCGCTTGAAATGACTTATAGATGAATGGGAAGTTTGGACAATGAAGACAACACATAATGAAGTTGTGAAACTGCGAAGAACGAGGGAAGAAATACTCAACACAATTCGAACAAGTAATGTAACATTTGTGGACATGAAAAATGGAATGTGTAAACTGAAATAAACAAAAGAATAGGTATGGCAAAAAGTAATTTTAATGTCATGAAAAATATACTAACAACAAAACAAATATCAGCAGGGCTGAAACTAAGAATGGCAAAATGTTACATCTTCTCAATATTCATGTATGGTGCAGAAACATGGACATTAGACAAGAAAACAGAACAGAAAATTGAAGCCTTTGAAATGTGGATTTATAGAAGAATAGGTAGAATTGGATGGAAAGAAAAGAAAACAAACGATGAAGTTTTAAAACAACTGGAAATAAAAAGAGAACTACTAAATACAATTAAGATAAGACAAATGACATTTTTGGGGCATGTTAAAAGACACAACAGCCTACTAAAAGTAATATTGGAAGGAAAAATACAAGGTAAAAGAGGCAGACCAAGACTAACATGGACGAGTAACATCAAAAGATGGACAAGTCAATCTATGACAGCCTGCACCATCAAAACAAGAAACAGAGTAGAATGGCGATCCATGGTAGCCAACCTTTGTTGCGGAGAAGGCACACGATGATGATGATTGTGGACATAAAGATACATAACCTAAAGACAGCCATCGTAAAGAAGAAAATACAAATTAAGCGATGATGAGAAGGTAAAGACTAAAGTGGAGTAATAATATAATGGACCAGCACCAAATGTTCCAGTTGGTGCTGGATGGACAGAAGAAGGAATGACAGCATGTGCCATTACGGCAAGAGACAGAGTGAAATATTGATGGATATGGACAGAAAAATTAATGACAGCGTGTGCCATCAAGCAAGAGACAGAGTGAAATATTTATGGATGGACAGAAGAAGCAATGACAGCGTGTGCCATCAAGGCAAGAGACAGAGTGAAATATTTATGGATGGACAGAAGAAGCAATGACAGCGTGTGCCATCAAGGCAAGAGACAGAGTGAAATATTTATGGATGGACAGAAGAAGCAATGACAGCGTGTGCCATCAAGGCAAGAGACAGAGTGAAATATTTATGGATGGACAGAAGAGGCAATGACAACGTGTGCCATCAAGGCAAGAGACGGAGTGAAATATTGATGGATGGACAGAAGAATCAATGACAGCGCGTGCCATCAAGGCAAAAGACAGAGTGAAATATTTATGGATGGACAGAAGAAGCAATGACAGCGTGTGCCATCAAGGCAAGAGACGGAGTGAAATATTGATGGATGGACAGAAGAATCAATGACAGCGTGTGCCATCAAGGCAAGAGACGGAGTGAAATATTTATGGATGGACAGAAGAATCAATGACAGTGCACAAACAAGACAAGACATAGAGTGAAATAGTGATTTATGGTATTAACCTTTGATATGGAGACGGCACTAGAACTACCACAGATGTGCCCAGCTTATATTAACTCTTGATTTCCAAAAACAGGAAATGACTTAATCAGAATCTAATGACCCAGATCACAGTATCCGACCATTATCTATTAAATCACGAGTCACATAATTTAGTGAACAATGCTTTGATACGCAACGAGCGTTGTTCGAGCGGGGAATAATATTTGATTTGTTTGAGTGAGAAGAACACACGAGTGTATTCATTATGTTTATTTGAGGACATCAATAGAATCATAAAAACCGCTGATCATAGATTTAAGTGCGACATTTTCTTTCATATATTTTGTTTTACGAGAAAGTGAAAGTAAAAATATGTGGATATATACAATTCCAGGTGCTTGTCATTGATATTTGCTTTCGTGATGATTTGATCATTTCAAGCCTATAGGATTTACCTATTGTACATTAAGTTTGTTGGTTGTGTAGTTGTGCTCGTTTTTGGCCTAAAGGTTCAGAGTTCAAATCCCAGATGTGGTTATTATTATAATTGTTTTGATCGTTCTCGGTCTACACCGATTCGGGGTTCACCCAGCCTCTAAAAATGTGTACATGAGATTATTTCTGGGAAAGTATGGCGGTCTGGCATAGCACCACCAAAATTGTCCATAATTTGTGCCCTTGATCATTGAACTATATATAAATTAATACTAAACTCAGTACGTCTGCAGACTTAGAGAAAACCTTTACTTGCATTTAGTTTCTTCTTCTTTCCTTCTTCATTTGCCTTCCAGCTTCGAGAGGAGATATAGTTTGTGGTGTTTTTGCTCTCCTATTGGTTTGTACTGCTATGTTTCCTAGTGTTTCAAATACTTCATCAATCCATCTTTTGCTCTCCTATTGGTTTGTACTGCTATGTTTCCTAGTGTTTCAAATACTTCATCAATCCATCTTTTGCTCTCCTATTGGCTTGTACTGCTATGTTTCCTAGTGTTTCAAATACTTCATCAATCCATCTTTTGCTCTCCTATTGGTTTGTACTGCTCTGTTTCCTAGTGTTTCAAATACTTCATCAATCCATCTTTTGCTCTCCTATTGGTTTGTACTGCTATGTTTCCTAGTGTTTCAAATACTTCATCAATCCATCTTTTGCTCTCCTATTGGTTTGTACTGCTATGTTTCCTAGTGTTTCAAATACTTCATCAATCCATCTTTTGCTCTCCTATTGGCTTGTACTGCTATGTTTCCTAGTGTTTCAAATACTTCATCAATCCATCTTTTGCTCTCCTATTGGTTTGTACTGCTATGTTTCCTAGTGTTTCAAATACTTCATCAATCCATCTTTTGCTCTCCTATTGGTTTGTACTGCTATGTTTCCTAGTGTTTCAAATACTTCATCAATCCATCTTTTGCTCTCCTATTGGTTTGTACTGCTATGTTTCCTAGTGTTTCAAATACTTCATCAATCCATCTTTTGCTCTCCTATTGGTTTGTACTGCTATGTTTCCTAGTGTTTCAAATACTTCATCAATCCATCTTTTGCTCTCCTATTGGTTTGTACTGCTATGTTTCCTAGTGTTTCAAATACTTCATCAATCCATCTTTTGCTCTCCTATTGGTTTGTACTGCTATGTTTCCTAGTGTTTCAAATACTTCATCAATCCATCTTTTGCTCTCCTATTGGTTTGTACTGCTATGTTTCCTAGTGTTTCAAATACTTCATCAATCCATCTTTTGCTCTCCTATTGGTTTGTACTGCTATGTTTCCTAGTGTTTCAAATACTTCATCAATCCATCTTTTGCTCTCCTATTGGTTTGTACTGCTATGTTTCCTAGTGTTTCAAATACTTCATCAATCCATCTTTTGCTCTCCTATTGGTTTGTACTGCTATGTTTCCTAGTGTTTCAAATACTTCATCAATCCATCTTTTGCTCTCCTATTGGCTTGTACTGCTATGTTTCCTAGTGTTTCAAATACTTCATCAATCCATCTTTTGCTCTCCTATTGGTTTGTACTGCTATGTTTCCTAGTGTTTCAAATACTTCATCAATCCATCTTTTGCTCTCCTATTGGTTTGTACTGCTATGTTTCCTAGTGTTTCAAATACTTCATCAATCCATCTTTTGCTCTCCTATTGGTTTGTACTGCTATGTTTCCTAGTGTTTCAAATACTTCATCAATCCATCTTTTGCTCTCCTATTGCTTGTACTGCTATGTTTCCTAGTGTTTCAAATACTTCATCAATCCATCTTTTGCTCTCCTATTGGTTTGTACTGCTATGTTTCCTAGTGTTTCAAATACTTCATCAATCCATCTTTTGCTCTCCTATTGGTTTGTACTGCTATGTTTCCTAGTGTTTCAAATACTTCATCAATCCATCTTTTGCTCTCCTATTGGTTTGTACTGCTATGTTTCCTAGTGTTTCAAATACTTCATCAATCCATCTTTTGCTCTCCTGTTGGTTTGTACTGCTATGTTTCCTAGTGTTTCAAATACTTCATCAATCCATCTTTTGCTCTCCTATTGGTTTGTACTGCTATGTTTCCTAGTGTTTCAAATACTTCATCAATCCATCTTTTGCTCTCCTATTGGTTTGTACTGCTATGTTTCCTAGTGTTTCAAATACTTCATCAATCCATCTTTTGCTCTCCTATTGGTTTGTACTGCTATGTTTCCTAGTGTTTCAAATACTTCATCAATCCATCTTTTGCTCTCCTATTGGTTTGTACTGCTATGTTTCCTAGTGTTTCAAATACTTCATCAATCCATCTTTTGCTCTCCTATTGGTTTGTACTGCTATGTTTCCTAGTGTTTCAAATACTTCATCAATCCATCTTTTGCTCTCCTATTGGCTTGTACTGCTATGTTTCCTAGTGTTTCAAATACTTCATCAATCCATCTTTTGCTCTCCTATTGGCTTGTACTGCTATGTTTCCTAGTGTTTCAAATACTTCATCAATCCATCTTTTGCTCTCCTATGGCTTGTACTGCTATGTTTCCTAGTGTTTCAAATACTTCATCAATCCATCTTTTGCTCTCCTATTGGCTTGTACTGCTATGTTTCCTAGTGTTTCAAATACTTCATCAATCCATCTTTTGCTCTCCTATTGGTTTGTACTGCTATGTTTCCTAGTGTTTCAAATACTTCATCAATCCATCTTTTGCTCTCCTATTGGTTTGTACTGCTATGTTTCCTAGTGTTTCAAATACTTCATCAATCCATCTTTTGCTCTCCTATTGGTTTGTACTGCTATGTTTCCTAGTGTTTCAAATACTTCATCAATCCATCTTTTGCTCTCCTATTGGTTTGTACTGCTATGTTTCCTAGTGTTTCAAATACTTCATCAATCCATCTTTTGCTCTCCTATTGGTTTGTACTGCTATGTTTCCTAGTGTTTCAAATACTTCATCAATCCATCTTTTGCTCTCCTATTGGTTGTACTGCTATGTTTTCCTAGTGTTTCAAATACTTCATCAATCCATCTTTTGCTCTCCTATTGGTTTGTACTGCTATGTTTCCTAGTGTTTCAAATACTTCATCAATCCATCTTTTGCTCTCCTATTGGTTTGTACTGCTATGTTTCCTAGTGTTTCAAATACTTCATCAATCCATCTTTTGCTCTCCTATTGGTTTGTACTGCTATGTTTCCTAGTGTTTCAAATACTTCATCAATCCATCTTTTGCTCTCCTATTGGTTTGTACTGCTATGTTTCCTAGTGTTTCAAATACTTCATCAATCCATCTTTTGCTCTCCTATTGGTTTGTACTGCTATGTTTCCTAGTGTTTCAAATACTTCATCAATCCATCTTTTGCTCTCCTATTGGTTTGTACTGCTATGTTTCCTAGTGTTTCAAATACTTCATCAATCCATCTTTTGCTCTCCTATTGGTTTGTACTGCTATGTTTCCTAGTGTTTCAAATACTTCATCAATCCATCTTTTGCTCTCCTATTGGTTTGTACTGCTATGTTTCCTAGTGTTTCAAATACTTCATCAATCCATCTTTTGCTCTCCTATTGGCTTGTACTGCTATGTTTCCTAGTGTTTCAAATACTTCATCAATCCATCTTTTGCTCTCCTATTGGTTTGTACTGCTATGTTTCCTAGTGTTTCAAATACTTCATCAATCCATCTTTTGCTCTCCTATTGGTTTGTACTGCTATGTTTCCTAGTGTTTCAAATACTTCATCAATCCATCTTTTGCTCTCCTATTGGTTTGTACTGCTATGTTTCCTAGTGTTTCAAATACTTCATCAATCCATCTTTTGCTCTCCTATTGGCTTGTACTGCTATGTTTCCTAGTGTTTCAAATACTTCATCAATCCATCTTTTGCTCTCCTATTGGCTTGTACTGCTATGTTTCCTAGTGTTTCAAATACTTCATCAATCCATCTTTTGCTCTCCTATTGGCTTGTACTGCTATGTTTCCTAGTGTTTCAAATACTTCATCAATCCATCTTTTGCTCTCCTATTGGCTTGTACTGCTATGTTTCCTAGTGTTTCAAATACTTCATCAATCCATCTTTTGCTCTCCTATTGGTTTGTACTGCTATGTTTCCTAGTGTTTCAAATACTTCATCAATCCATCTTTTGCTCTCCTATTGGTTTGTACTGCTATGTTTCCTAGTGTTTCAAATACTTCATCAATCCATCTTTTGCTCTCCTATTGGTTTGTACTGCTATGTTTCCTAGTGTTTCAAATACTTCATCAATCCATCTTTTGCTCTCCTATTGGTTTGTACTGCTATGTTTCCTAGTGTTTCAAATACTTCATCAATCCATCTTTTGCTCTCCTATTGGTTTGTACTGCTATGTTTCCTAGTGTTTCAAATACTTCATCAATCCATCTTTTGCTCTCCTATTGGTTTGTACTGCTATGTTTCCTAGTGTTTCAAATACTTCATCAATCCATCTTTTGCTCTCCTATTGGTTTGTACTGCTATGTTTCCTAGTGTTTCAAATACTTCATCAATCCATCTTTTGCTCTCCTATTGGTTTGTACTGCTATGTTTCCTAGTGTTTCAAATACTTCATCAATCCATCTTTTGCTCTCCTATTGGTTTGTACTGCTATGTTTCCTAGTGTTTCAAATACTTCATCAATCCATCTTTTGCTCTCCTATTGGCTTGTACTGCTATGTTTCCTAGTGTTTCAAATACTTCATCAATCCATCTTTTGCTCTCCTATTGGTTTGTACTGCTATGTTTCCTAGTGTTTCAAATACTTCATCAATCCATCTTTTGCTCTCCTATTGGTTTGTACTGCTATGTTTCCTAGTGTTTCAAATACTTCATCAATCCATCTTTTGCTCTCCTATTGGTTTGTACTGCTATGTTTCCTAGTGTTTCAAATACTTCATCAATCCATCTTTTGCTCTCCTATTGGTTTGTACTGCTATGTTTCCTAGTGTTTCAAATACTTCATCAATCCATCTTTTGCTCTCCTATTGGTTTGTACTGCTATGTTTCCTAGTGTTTCAAATACTTCATCAATCCATCTTATTCTTAGTCTATTCTTGAATCTGGTGTTCTCGTAACGTTTATTAAAGGCTCGTTGTGTTGTATTTTGATCTGCATGTCCTATCACATGGCCAAACAAATGTATCTGTTGTTTATCCATGTATTAAAGGCGGTAGTTATTCCTAGAAATTTTCTCAGGCCTTCATTTCTAATCTTATCTCTCCGGCTATTTCCTGCCATGCGTCGAACACATTTTATTTCGGAAGTAGTTATTTTATTAAATAGAAAAAAACGTTGATCCTGTAAAACAATTGTGATTGCAGAATGAAATGTCTCAAACACAGAAAGCGTGCCCCATTTGGAAGTGTTTATTACTATGATCTTGCTATTCTGTTTGTAGTGCAAACATTAATCCAGTTTGAAAATCTACTTTTTTATTTGCTGCTGCACAGTTGAGTCACTTCCTTTAACGTATTGAGTTTAAGAGTTAGTGGGATGCATTAAACACAGAGCATCACTCACAATTGCTAAATAGGAATTATCTAAAATGTCACTTTAAACTTCAAACAATGAAAGGAAAATTATATGATATATTCCCTTGTCAGGCACCCGCCACTCCATGCATCTCAGCGGTCGACGGTGGGTTCAAAGCTTGAGGAGGCCAGGACGTGAGACCGAACTTTTAGGTTGCCCTCTAACCTGATGATTTACGACATAAACATTACTACAACTTGCGCTATGTAAAATAGTTCCTTCAGTTACTGCCCTAAATTAGCATAATTACAACATAGTATCTTAGTTACTTGGATTGTAAGTTATAAAAAACTACGGTTTTGCTGCTAATTAACATCTTAAGTTTTTTAAGGTTTTTTTTTTAATATGGAAACGCAGTGCAGTGATTTAAGGAGTTATTAGCAAAACTTGCCTCCTGCCTGTCTATTATTCTATTATGATAAAGAGAGCAAACAGCCATCTTATTAGTTAAACCACTGTTGTGATGGCAACCAAGAAGCTAATTTCTGCTTAATCTTCGTACACATTACCAAGTAGATAGATGTCATTGCGTTGTAGTAGATTTGATCACCATAGACATCGAAGCCTATTTATTAATAACAACTCGAATTACCATAGCTATATCACTGCTACACTAGGGAATATGATGGCTGGGTGTACACCGACATTTAACTCATTGACTAGGAATGTGATTGCTATGTATTCTGATAAAATATTATATAAGTCGTGTCTTCGTTGTCTCCTCCTAATATCGGCTACTGGTCCATCTTTATGTCTGTATTTATCTTTTATATCATGACATCTACCTTCTCGCATCATCATCATCGAGTGCCTTCTCCGCAACGAAGGTTGGCTACCATGGATCGCCATTCTACTCTGTTTCTTGCTTTGATGGTGCAGGCTGTCATAGATTGACTTTTCCATCTTTTGATGTTACTCGTCCATGTTAGTCTTGATCTGCCTCTTTTACCTTGTATTTTCCCTTCCAATATTACTTTCAGTAGGCTGCTGTGTCTTTTAACATGCCCCAAAAATTTCATTTGTCTTATCTTAATTGTATTTAGTAGTTCTCTTAACATCTTAAACCTTGCTATAGTGATGTATTATTATTATTAACATACCACTCCATAATTATCCACACTTCATGAACAGATACTTGTATTGTCTTTCACAAAGATTGGTTCTCGTGCATTTCTTGAAGCCCAGCTTCACCTAGTGATGAGATTCCATCAATCTTACAATACTCTTTATCAGAGGTTTTTAAATGTATATATATATATATATATATATATATATATATATATATATATATATATATAATTTATTGTAACAGCTGGAAAAATTGAGGGACGAAGAGATAGAGGGAAGCAAAGAGAAAAAATAGCAGACAGCTTAAGAGAATGGCTTGGCAGAAGGTCAACAACAGAAATGATAAATAGCTGCCGAGATCGAAAGTTGTAGAGAGACACGATCACCTACGCCAGCAGGCCCGGTACTTGATGATGATGATTGGTGATTCCGTCTTTTCCAGGGGAACTCTTAAGCTTCAATCCTTTGAGGGCTACTTCTAGTTCTGTTGGTGTAAAGATGGTCGTCTGGTGTTCTTCTGGTGCTAAATGCATGTTTTACATCTCGGTTTTCCTTTCTTGCAGCTTTCTGTTGGTCTTTTGGAATTTTTATTCTACTAATGTTTTTGTAAGTTTCTATCAGTATGTTTGCTGATCTTTTGCCTGTGTGGATGTTCTGATTGTGTGCTAATGTTATTGAAGGTCGGCGGTTGATTTCGCCGCTCAGAGATTTCGCAAGTTTCCAGAGTTTGTTTCCGTTTTTGTCTAGATTGAGATTCTCTGTTTTGTCTTTCCAGCTCTGTCTTCCTGATATCTTGACCTCTCTTCTGTATTTGGCAGAGGCTGCTTTATAGGCTATGTTGCTCTCTGTGCTTTGTGATGTTTCAGCTAGTTCGCTGGCAGAGTGCAGTTCCTCTTCAAGTCTTTGTATTTCCTTGCTCCAGTATGGCTTGTAATTTCTTTTTGCTCCTCTAGGAATGGATTCTTTAGCAGCTCTCAGGATTCCATTGTTAACCGCTCTATCATATTATTGACTTTCTTTTCATGGGTGTTGATAGGCGCAGTGTAGGCATCTGTGAGCCTTGCAAACTTTTCCCAGTCTGCTCTCTTGTAGTTCCAGCGGGGAAGTGGTATTTGCAACTCCTGTTTGTGAGCAAGATCCACTGAAAGTTTGACTGGTCTATGGTCACTGTCGTCAAGTTGGTTCAGTACTATTCTGGCTATTTTGTTGGATATGTCTCCTGTTGCAAATGCTAGGTCGGGAGTTGATGTTGTTTTCCATCTTTTTGAGTAGAAGGTTGGGGGAGAGGGGGAGGGGGGGGGTCCTCTCTAGAGTTTATGAGGAATAGGTTGTTGTCTATTTCCATTCTTCCACTTCTTCACCCGAGCATTGGATTCCTTATATCCCCATCTTTCAGAGTGGCTGTTAAAGTTTCCTACTACCAAACACTGTGATTGTGTTATTTCCATTGACTCCAGTTTCAGCAATTTGTCATTAGGACAGTATATGTTAAATATCCTTGCGCTAGTGGAGTTGATGTATAAGTCTGAGCCAATGATCTCTGCCTCTCCGTTTGTGACTACCTCTATCTGTTTTGCTGGAATTGTATTTTTAATAAGTATAAGGATTCCACCCTTGTGGCGTTCCCTGTTCTGTCTAAATGTTTGGTAGGGGCTAATCATAAATCTGTGCTGAGGATTAAAGTGAGTTTCTTGGATGCAGTCAACGTCTATCTCCCCCTCTGTTAGTCTGACTGCCAGGGCTTGCTTTTTGTAGTATATGCCCTCCGCATTCCAGTGTATTATTTTCTGGTGTCTCTTGAAGCTTTTCTGACCAGTAGTAGTTTCCCTCTGGTCCCATTTCCTGACTCTCCACAATGGGTCAGGGTGATCACCAGTAGTGGTAACAAATAATAATACAGAAATATTATTATTATATGGGGAACTTCCGAGGCGATAATAGGGAATAATAGAACAAATAAGTATGTGTTAGCACTCGGAAAAATTAACAGACAAACAACAACAGAAAAAAACGAAGAACAATATATGGTCCGAAGTGGGATCGAACCCGTACTCACTGGCACCGCGCCTTGCCACGAGAAGCCGAACGCTTGGCACACTGCCACTCAGCCAACTAAAAAAATGGCTATTGTAGTAGTGTCTTCCACGAAAGGCGCTCTCAATGACTATAGCATAGGGTAACGATCACAGACCGGAAATAAATTGTATATTTGTACTTTCCTATTAATGCAAGTATCTCCCAGTAGGGCTGAATACTTGTGGAAGTTCCCCATATAATAATAATATTTATGTATTATTATTTGTTACCAGTATATAACCACTGGAAACTACTATTCGTGCTGTTTCGTCCAATAAATGTTTGTCTACAACACAAGTATTCAGCCCTACTGGGAGATACTTGTATTAATAGGAAAGTACAAATATACAATTTATTTCCGGTCTGTGATCGTTACCCTATGCTATAGTCATTGAGAGCGCCTTTCGTGGAAGACACTACTACAATAGCCAATTTTTTAGTTGGCTGAGTGGCAGTGTGCCAAGCGTTCGGCTTCTCGTGGCAAGGCGCGGTGCCAGTGAGTACGGGTTCGATCCCACTTCGGACCATATATTGTTCTTCGTTTTTTCTGTTGTTGTTTGTCTGTTAATTTTTCCGAGTGCTAACACACACTTATTTGTTCTATTATTCCCTGATCACCAGTAGCCCGGGGTGGACCCCTTCGAGGCATGGGGCCGCCGTGCACTCCACTTGCCTGGGTGGACTCCACAGACAGAGCATCATAATTAAATTCAGTTAGATCCACTCTGACTGAGCACATGTTAAAGCGTTGCACTATGTTCTGCGTCAATGGCCCAGTGCATCCGACTTCTGCCAGCTTGCTACACTGTTATGTGTTTACCCATGACGAGACATGGGAATCAGATACTATAATCATTTCCTGACTTGGGTTCTATTTTTGGCCAGGAATTCAACTGCATGGCGCCGTGGCTACCGGAAGTGTTACTTTTGTCTATTGACACATTAGCCATCAGGCCAGCCGTATGCTCTGTTTCCTCTTACCATAGTTTCCTGGCAATTCCTGTGTTACAAAGATTTGTTTATTGCCTTGCTGACAGCTGAAGAGATTTTCCCCCCATCATTAGAAAAAAAAGTAAAAAAAAAAAAAAAAGAATTTCTTGAAAATTAGCCAAATTTATTTTAAAAAAGAAAATAATAATTACCTTGTTTTTACGACAGATTCACACTTTTTATGAAGCACACGTTGGTTTTGGAAAAAAAAATTGTTTTAATCGTATATCAATAGACATAAATCCAAGACTCAAGAATCACTGGTGGTAATAGTTAGAAAGGTATAAGGAGTGGGAAAAACTGTCGATTTCCAAGAATGATTACTTTGTCTTCATCATTTTTACGAATCTGTCGTAATTAAGGGTTAAGTTCTGCCATTCACAGAAAATAAATATGAACAACCAAGCATCGGGCTTATATTACTTCATATAGTCATTTATTTTAAATTAAATTCTGCATTTGAAAAGATAAAAACAAACACAATTTTGAAATTTGTCCTCAAAATAGCCAAGGCCTGAAAACATCACTTAACATGATAAACATCACTTAATATGATAAATATCACTTAATATGATAAATATCACTTAATATGATAAATATCACTTAATATGATAAACATTACTTAATATGATAAACATCACTTAATATGATAAACATCACTTAATATGATAAACATCACTTAATATGATAAATATCACTTAATATGATAAATATCACTTAATATGATAAACATCACTTAATATGATAAATATCACTTAATATGATAAATATCACTTAATATGATAAACATCACTTAATATGATAAATATCACTTAATATGATAAACATCACTTAATATGATAAATATCACTTAATATGATAAACACCACTTAATATGATAAATATCACTTAATATGATAAACATCACTTAATATGATAAATATCACTTAATATGATAAACATCACTTAATATGATAAATATCACTTAATATGATAAACATCACTTAATATGATAAATATCACTTAATATGATAAACATCACTTAATATGATAAATATCACTTAATATGATAAACATCATTTATAATGACAAGCTTCACTTAATATGACAAACATCACTTAATATGACAAACATCACTTAACATGACAAACATCACTTAACATGACAAACATCACTTAACATGACAAACCATGACAACTTAAGTTAATCTGCTTAAAACACATTATGTACCAAAGAAAACATACATCCTGACCAAAGAAACCGGAGGAAAAAAAATTGAAGGACACTTTTGTCTTTAAAAAAATCACATCAACAATATAATTAATGAAAAAAATCGACATGTTTCATACATCAAATAAAAGAAGATTGAAGTATAAGAGTACATATGTAGTAAAAAAAAAAGCTAAAATAATATAATAATTATAAAGAAAGAAGAAGATTTATAGAAAAATGTCTCAAAATCTTAAATAAATAAAATTTTTCACATTTCACTTACCAGATCTTGCAATATGATCGATAATATTTGTGTTGTCTTTATAATTAAATCCTTTCAGATTTATAATTTTAGACACCCAATACTTTCTTTCATGATTAGCACAAAAAGAGCTAAAATAAACGTATATTATTACGTTTATAATGTATTGTGCCATATAACATGGACAAAAGTCTCTAAATTGTTTTATAAAAACATTAGGAATGAGTTTTAAAAATGTAGTTTTTTAAATTTACTCTGAGACTAAACCATAATGGAATAATATAAAAACTTTGTTATGATTCGTTACAAACATAAGCATTGATTTTAAAATTGTTTACAATAAATAGCCTGATATGAATCGTATTGTGAAATGAGGCGATTTCAAGAGATCGTCTCCAAAAGTAAAGGAAATTATATTGCGCGAAACTCTTTTTATTTTTACAAAAAAGTAATTGGATACCATTGCCTTATATCAGATTCTGTAAAAAATAAACAATTTGCTAGAGATTTTAACTTGTTAAAAAAGTGTCTAAATAAGCAAGTAACAAAACAAAAACTCAGTGAACGTCAGCCGAACAGTTGCCTGAATGTTGTTCCTTTTACACGAATCCAGCCGTACAGTCAATTCACCATAGGTAGTTAAAGTGTTAAAGCAATTAGCAGATCTTTATCAAGAAGATCGTCTTCTCCACTGTAAGGCACGAGAGAACAAAAAAAACAGAACAGATCTAGTTGTTTATTCTAAATTAATGACAATAAAAGTAAAAACTCTGAATAAATACAAACATTTTGAATGATCATTATAATAATTTCCCCTCTATGCTAAAAGGCAAATTAGGAAGGAAAGAAGAAGAAGAACATTATAATAATTAAGTAGAAATATTTCAATATTATAACAGATTATAATAGAATATATTTATTGTTTCAAATTGTAATTTAAAATACAAGGGATGCAACTCTGTGAATGCAGGTGTTGCTGCAAAATTGATTTAACAATTGTAATTAACTCACATAATTCAAATAACTCAATAACTTAAATAACCCAACAACCCAATAACTCAAATAACCCAATAAATCAAATAATTCAAATAACTCAATAACTTAAATAACCCAATAACTCAATAACTTGATTTAACAATGCTAAGAATTGTTAACATTATTTACGTTTCAGGATTGTGATGAATATGCATCACTGCACTCCAGGCAAAAAAGCTGCATCAGCTCAGTGGTTTGTGAACTGGAAGACAAAGGACAAGAGGTCGGGTTTGATCCTGATCGATGGCTGGGTTTACCCAGCCTAAATGGGTACAGTATTTTTTTTCTGGGAAAGCAGAGCGGCACAATCTATGTCAATAGAAGTGAGAAAGAGAGTTCATTGGTGCTAGATAGAGCCAATTCTGACCAATGAAAGTGAATCATGGACCATAAACAAACAAATAAAAAGATGATTAGAGGCCGCAGAGATGGGAATGCTCAGAAGAATGTTGAAAGTTCCCTGGACAGCTAAAAAGGCTAATGAGGAAATTCTCAAAGAGGCCAACATAAAATGGGAGCTCCTAAAAAACAGTCAGAAAGAAGCAATCGACATTTTTCGGGCACATCATGAGAATAGGAAAGTTAGAATACTTGGTTACAACTGGCAAAATACAGGGAAAGAGAGATCAGGAATGACAAAGAGAGAAATTATTGGATAGCTTGGTGTCATGGAGTGGAAAACAGTCAACAACTGAAATGATACGATGCACAGTGGATAGAAGATTGTGGAAGGACATAATCACCTACGTGAACTGGTATGGTACATAATGATGATGAAAGCGGCACAGGCGTAATACTGACCACATTGCCTCAAAAAATCATGTGCCAAAGGTCTATAAAAAAAATAACTATGGTCACTAACACCATATTCCCTAGATGCAACTTGGCATGACGGAGCTCTGTACTACTCCTGGCAAATTCATGGACAACTTTTAGTAGACAAAAGAGAACATATTTTCATCTCTGATGGTGCACGGGTTGTATGTACTCCGTAAAATTTCGCTAAACGTTTTATTCGATTTTGTTAAGCATAAATTCAAATTTCTGCAATCCAGGTGTGATAAACATATCAGGAATGGTCACAACCTAGGACAGAATTGTCATCAATGTCTACAGTACATCTCGCCTACCAATGATCAACGCTACCATTATTAGTACATCAACAAGCAGCAGTCATAATTTGTTGAGGTCATATAATAAGAAAAAGACCAAGAGGAAGACCCAGAAGATGATGGATAGATGCAGTGACAGAGACATGTAACAACAAAGGGAAATCACTAATTCAGACAGTTCGAGCAGCTCAAGAACAACAAATGATATAAACTACGACACCTTTTAGGTATCAGTGAAAAGAGAAAAGAAGAAGATGGATAGATGCAGTGACAGAGACATGTAACAACAAAGGGAAATCACTAATTCAGACAGTTCGAGCAGCTCAAGAACGACAAATTATATAAACCACAACACCTTTTAGGTATCAGTGAAAAGAGAAAAGAAGAAGATGGATAGATGCAGTGATAGAGACATGTAACAACAAAGGGAAATCACTAATTCAGACAGTTCGAGCAGCTCAAGAACGACAAATTATATAAACCACAACACCTTTTAGGTATCAGTGAAAAGAGAAAGGGAGAAGAAGAACATATAATAAGAAAACTCAAAAAAGTCATCAATGCCTTTAAATACAAATGTTACAAAAGATTACTCAGAATTCCATGGATGGAGAAGATAAAAAAAATAAACTTAATTTTTCAAGAATTTATAAATCCATAAAACTTGGTGACAAAGAACATAACAATTTGGAAAGTAATAAATTTGGTCATGTAAAGGGACATAATCTCCTGCGTGTTACCGGGGCCTCGTTATGAGGGAAGTAAAGAATAGTGACACTGTGACCTTCCAGGCATGTCGTAAGAGGCGACTAAGGAGGTTGATCAATGACTTGACAAGCTGTCATTGTTAAAAGAATTGTTATGGAAACAGAGCCATAGATTTTAGAAGCAATGATCTCTGCAATATGTGCCATTTTGGCATGCAAGGTTTCTGTATTTGAGATTGTGGTTCTGCCCTATGTGCCGTCTTGGCTCGAAAGGACAATAGATAGATAGAGATAGAAAGTGACATAATGACCTAGCAAATATAATTATGGAGGGCATGATTCCAGGTAAAGGAGAGAGATTGTGACCTAAAAGAGTGTTAGTGTTAGTCTGATTATCCTCATGCTCATCGAACAACGGCCCATAAGTGCTCAGATCTCCTCACCAGCAAGACCCGCAGTGTCAAACAACAAACTGGTTCACAAATCTACTCCGGATCTCTTCACAGCTCTCCAGAACCTAGACAACATCCCTCCTGACTAACATGAAAATCTGGGTGTCGCACCAGGGCTGTAAATTCACAAATAAAACTCTATCATTTTGGATATGCCCAATTCACTCCATAGAATGCAGCCAAAATGCACGCAATACCGTAGCGATGGCACAGAATCTCCAAAGTGGAACCTTCAATTGACCTGGCAGAACAATCCATATTGAGGAGCTGTAATTGTAAATAATTAGTGCCAAATAAATCAAATGTTGGTTATTGAACAACTCTCATTGTCAAGATGGTGTAACACACAAAACCATGGATCTGCCAACAAAATTACCGACTCACTCCTAAGAATTGGGAGCCACGATAGCTCAGTGGTTAGTGAATTGGACTACAAAGGACAAGAGGTAGGGTTCAATCCCAACCGACGGCTTCCGGTTCACCCAGGCTTCAATCTGATTTTTTCTGGGAAACTAAAGCGGCATGGGCATAATACCGACCACATTACCCCAAAATCGTGTGCCGAAGGTCTGTAAAATTTATGGTCACTAACACCATATTCCCTATATGCCACTTAGCATGATGGGGGTATTTTACTTTACTTACTCCTAAGAATGCGGCAAAATGCACAAAACACTGCATCGATGGCACAGGATCCTGCAAGTGGAAACTTCATTTGGCTTGGCAGAACAGTCCATATTAAGGAGATGTGAGTCATTGGTACCAAAGTAATGCAATGACAGCTGTTAAACAGCTCTCAATGTCATGACATAAACTGCACATTAACTCCACGATGCGAGAAGATGTCACATTCACAACACTTGACTTGCCAAAGAGGAGTGCTGCCAGGCACTTGGACGCAATATCACTGGTGTGAATCCATTAAGTGAAACATCCAGTGGACTCTAGCACAGTGAACTGCATTAACTCTTTCCGTACATTTCGCCGCACTGTGCACCATGCAGATTTCGGCAGCATACGTTTCGCCGTATAGTGCGCCACGCTCAATTTGATTATCCTGAACACCATCAAACTATATTCTTTTTTTATATGTCTTGTATCATCTTGATATTGGTGAAATCTAATTCCTTGTTCAATTATCTAAAAATGCATATACAATATGTTAGATAAATATAAATATGTAGATTGATTCTTAAAACGATGAAAAATTGTGTCTCTGAGATCTCTTCATTGGGTCGATAAAATGTTTATGTACGGAGAGAGTTAAAGAGCCAAAATCACTGTCTTCAAACACAAATCCTGCAGTGGCCAAACGAAACACAAACTCTGTTCCACCATTTTGAAACTGGAAGTCCCAGAAATCGAAAAAGATGTAGAAAAAGATGGATGCAAGATATCACAGATGAACTGGGACTGACTGCTGCAGATGCTGAACAATCTGCATATGAGTGAGAAAACTTCAGGGTAGCTGTCATGGTAGGCAGGTTCCAATAGGGGCATGCAACTAGATGATGATGAACGAGAACTGAACAAATGGGATAAATTAATTATGACAAAGGAAAAGATTGAGGCAAGAAGAGATGGAGGTAAACAAGAGAGAGAGAGAGAGAGAGAGAGAGAGCAGGAGAGAGAGAGTACTAGAGGGAGACAGAGGGAGAGGGAGAACAAGGAGAGAGAGTGCATGAGAGGGAGAGTAAAAGCAGAAGAGAGAGAGCACAAGAGGGAGGAGAGCAGGAGAGAGCATAAAAGGGAGTGCACGAGGAGAACAGGAGGAGAGAGAGAGATTAGGAGAGAGAGCAAAAGAAAGAGAGACAGCAGGAAAGGGGGGAGATAGTTTGAGAGGGACAGCAGGAGAGAGAGAGCAGGAGATGGAGAGCACAAGATGGAGAGAGACAGCAGGAGAGAAAGAGAGAGCAGGAGACAGAGCATGAGAGAGAGCACAAGATGGAGAGAGAACAGGAGAAAGAGGGTGAGAGAGTAGGAGCAGAGAGCACAGAAGAGAAAGTAGGAGCAAGAGAGCACAG
Organism: Megaustenia siamemsis; assembly: GCA_032433765.1. Lineage (NCBI taxonomy): Eukaryota > Metazoa > Mollusca > Gastropoda > Stylommatophora > Ariophantidae > Megaustenia > Megaustenia siamemsis. Next base: position 69,456,344 of record JAVIAB010000059.1, read on the forward strand.
AAGAGAGAGTAGGAGCAAGAGAGCACAGAAGAGAGAGTAGGAGCAAGAGAGCACAGAAGAGAGAATAGGAGCAAGAGAGCACAAAAGAGAGAGTAGGAGCAAGAGAGCACAGAAGAGAGAGTAGGAGCAAGAGAGCACAGAAGAGAGAGTAGGAGCAAGAGAGCACAGCAGAGAGAGAGAGCAGAAGAGTGGAAGGGAGAGCAGGAGAGAGAGAAAGAGAAAGAGAGAGAGGTTTGGTAGGAAGTCAACACCAAAACTGATAACAACTTAAGAAATTGAAAGTTGTGGAGAAGCATGATCACCTACTCCATCAGGCAAGATATAGTGGTGATGAAGATGTATGCAAGTCAAGGCATTTGCAGCTTTGCAAAAATAGATCATACACTTATATGATTTCAATCTTTTGAAAACTGCATTAAATATTAAGTTCATATAAATTTAACTTCAATCTATTGAGCTTTCAAGCCGTAGTCAGCCCATAGGACATAGACACAGATACTCTTTCCCTGTTTCGAAATTTTCTTTCTAGCAGTCTCAATCTTTTAACTCCTTTCCTACCAAAGAAAACACACGGGGAGATTCGCCCAGACCGAACAGAATTTATGGAGAAAATAATTGAAGGACACCACTGTCTTAAAAATCTCATTAACAATGTAATTATTGGAACAATCTATATGTTTTATACATCAAATAAAAGAAGATTGAAGTAGGAGTACATATGTAGTAAAATAAATGTTAAAATAATATAATAATTATAGAAAAATGTCTCAGAATATGTGATAAATAATTTTTTTATCACTTTGCTTAACAGATCTTGCCATATAATCGATCATATTCACGTTGTTTTTATAGTTAAATCCATTCAGAATTAATAATTTTAGATATATACACCATTTTCCTTCACCATGAGCACAAAAAAAGCTAAAAAAAACCCAATATTTTTATGTTTATAACATTTTGTGCCACACGACATGACTTGAGTTTATATTTTCCTTATACAGGGTGTTTTTAAAGTCGCAGTGCAGTGAATTTCTACTCTCGGAAGAAAAAAACGTCACCAGAAATGCGGTTAACTAATGCGTCACACAAATTGTAAAATAAATGGTATTATTCAAATATACTTGACTGCTATCGGCGAGCTTATAATGGGTAATGTTGGTATTAACACAATAAAGTTGTGCCTAAAGCATTTGTTGAAAATGTCCACCACGGGCCTCAAGACATGTCGTGATTCGTCTTTCCATATTTGCGAAAACCTTCAGAATAATGTCTGGTGATATTTGTTTAATCTTGTCTACTATTTCAGTCTTTAGGTCATTAATTGTCTGCGGATTATTTTCATAAACTTTCCCCTTCAATGCCCCCACAGATAATAATCTGGGGGTGTTAGATCTGGTGAACGAGCAGGCCAGATTCCACGTGAAATAATGCGATTTGCAAATATGCTTTCTAAATAATTGAGTGTTGTTGTGGCTGTGTGTGCTGTTGCCCCATCCTGCTGAAACCAGGATTCCATAATTCCCGTTCTGTAAGGTGTGCTATGAACGGTTTCCAGAATTAAAGTACGGTAACGTTCTGCATTTATTGTTTCATTAAAAAATATAGGTCCTATTATCCGCATACGACTTATAGCGCACCACACTCCGACTTTTTGATCGTAAAGCGGCACTTGATGAAATTCATGGGGGTTTTCACTGCTCCACAGCCGATTGTTCTGACTGTTCACATAACCGGATAAATGAAACCAGGCTCATCAGTGAAAAAAGTGACGTCAAGGATGGCAGCGCCATGTTCATAAATAAAATTCTGAAACCACATGCAGTAGTTTTAACGGGATTCATAATCTCTTTCTTGGAGTTGAGACACTTCAGTTAATTTGTAGGACGATAGTGTAGTTCACTTCTTAAAACCTTGTGAACAGAACTCTTAGATATTTGCACCTGTTGAGACAAGTGGTTTAAAGATGCATTTGGACTCATTGTAATTCTGTCTTGGAGTTCCATAATTTGGTCTTGTGAAATTGAAGGTCTTCCAGATCGGTATGCATCTACCACACTACCGGTTTCACGAAACTTTTTGATCAATTTTGTAACAGAATTTCGGTGAGGGACTTGTGAGTCTGGAAATTTCCTCACGAATTGTCTAATGACCTCATCCATATATTTACCGCCATTATGAAAGACATGCTCAACCAGAAATACCCTGTTTTCAATCGTCAACACCATTTCCTTCAAGCAATGAGACAGTGAAAGTAGCGTAGTGCCCGTCCTTTACGTAAATAAAACCTTAAAGGAAGCAGCGGTTTGTTCATAAATGTGGTTTACAAAATTGTGGTACGTAGATGATGATTACGTCATTTACTGAATCTTAGAAATATTCACTGCACTGCGACCTTAAAAAACACCCTGTATATACATGAAATTTTAGACTTTTGAAAATCCAAGTTTTTATTTACTCGAAGACTAAACTGTAATCGAATAATATAAAAACTGTGTGCTATGAATCGTTACTAACATTAGAATCGATTCTAAAATTGTTTGAAATAAATAGCTTGATGTAAATCGCATTGAGAGATGAGGCGATTTCGTGGGATCGTCTCCGAAAGTAAAGGAAATGATATCTCATGAAAATCTTTAATTTTTTCTTACAAAAGTAATCGAATACCATTGCCTAATGTCAAATTCTGTAAAAATAAACATTCTGCTAGATATTTTAACTTACTCCAACTTTTAAAAAGTGTTTAAATAAGCCAGGAACAAAACAAAAGCTTGGTGACCATCAGCCGTACAGCACAATGTACGCTGGCTTTTTACAAAAAAACCAGCCGTACAGTACACTGACTTGTGGTAGTAAAAGATTAAAAGATCTTTCTGTTCTGTGCAAGCATCTTAATCTCATTGATGGAGCTGATTCCTGCTGCCTTTGCCTCTCTGATCACTGTTCTTCTCAATGTATTGCCTATTTTCCTCCTGCCTGTTGTTTCCCACTTGACGGCTTGCTTTGCTATTCGGTTATTATCTCCCCTCATCACATGTCCAACATATATCCAACGTCCTTTCTTGATTACTGATGATACTAGGGGTTGATTGGCGATTTCTCTAATTTCCTCGTTTCTTTTGAATTCGTTCCACCCTACACCAAGTATTTTCTTTAGACATTTATTTTCGAATGCATTCAACTTTGTTTCTATGTTTTTTGTTGTTTTCCAGCTCTCACATGCATATGTAAGGGTTGATAGTACATTTGATTTGAATAGTCTAAATTTTGTGTTCGTGCTGATGAATTTTTATTTCCACAACTTTTCAAGACTTCTGAAAGACATTGCTGCTTTAGCTATTCTGATTCTAATTTCTTTACTTGTATCCCCTTCTCGATCAATGTGACTTCCAAGATAGATAAAGTGATCGATCTCTTCCACTGGTTTGTTTTCCATGTATATTTTGTCATCTGTTGGAATTAAGCTTTTCATGGCTTAGTCTTTTCATGATTGATCTCAAGCCCAATTTTGCTGGCTATTGATGATAGTTCATCTGAGTTTTCTTGCATTGTTTTTAATCTGGCTGCTGACTATGTCATCAGCAAAGAAATTTAACTTAGCAGAAATTTACCAATAAAATAAGAATTAACAGAACTAATGATAAAATGTACAAATTGCACAGAAATGTTATATTTTCAAAACTAATTTAAATGTCATGATATATATGTATACAATTTTAGGAAGATAACACAATGATTAGAGAAAAATGTATGTTATCAATATCAATGTTACACAAATTTAACATCCAAAATAATATTTACTCATGGTTATCATGGTGTTAAAATGGAAGATTATATACTTACTGAAATAATTTATTTTACAAATATGTTACATTACAAAAATACCATTAAAACACTTTAAATCAATTTTTGGCTTAAAAATTGTCAAAATAAAAGGTAGCAAGATATTCTGACTGCCCTCAGAGAGATGGGATGAGCTAAAGATTCAAATAAAGATCATGAATCTGCAGACATGTCCGACCTGCAAGAACATCTTATACTGGAGATGTTAGAAAGGAGGGCTATGCAGAGCGTCACAGAAAAATAACAAATCAACACGGAACTTGAGTCATCAGTCTCCACACACTGAGGAAAATACTGGAAAGGAGATTTGAACCTGATGGATGTGTCTGATGTCCAATGAGGATAATCTGTCAACTAAACAAACTAACAACAGCCAAAATGATTGTATTTTATTCCCCTTCTATGTACAGCGTGTATGACTTGGAGACATGGATGATGAAAAACACAACTAAACAAAAATTACAAACATTTGTAAACAATTATTTGAGGAAAATTCTGAACATCAGATCTATCTATCTATTGACCTTTCGAGCCGTAACCGGCCCATAGGGCGTAGACCAAGATACACCTTCACCTATATGAATTTTTGTTCTAGCAGTTTTCTTTTAAAGATATTTTATCAAATCTCGCCATCTGTCTCTGTTCTGTGCAAGCAGTTCTATCTCATTGAGGGAGCCGATTCCTGCTGCTCTTGCCTCTCTCATCAATGTTCTTCTCAGTGTCTCCCTGGGTCTTCCTCTTTTTCTTTTACCTGTTGTTTCCCATATGAGGGCTTGCTTTGCTATTCGATTATTATCTCTTCTCATCACATGTCCAACGTATGACCATCGTCTTTTCTTATTACTGAAGATATTAGTGGTTGATTGGCGATTTCTCTAATTTCCTCGTTTGTTTTGAATTCGTTCCATTCTATACCAAGTATTTTCCTTAGACATTTATTTTCGAATGCGTTCAACTTTGTTTCTATATCTCTTGTTGTTTTCCAGCTTTCACACGCATACGTAAGGGTTGATAGTACATTTGATTTGAATAGCCTAAGTTTTGTGTTTGTGCTAATGAGTTTTGATTTCCACAACTTTTCAAGGCTTCTGAAAGACATTGCTGCTTTAGCCAGTCTGATTCTAATTTCTTTGCTCGTATCCCCTTCTCGATCAATGTGACTTCCAAGATAGATGAAGTGATCGATCTCTTCTACTGGTTTGTTTTCCATGTATATTTTGTCACTTGTTGGAATTAACTTTTCATGACTTTAGTCTTTTCATGATTGACCTCAAGCCCAATTTTGCTGGCTATTGATGATAGTTCATTTGTGTTTTCCTGCATCGTTTTTATCTGATTGCTGATGAGAACTATGTCATCAGCAAAGTCCAGGTCCTCCAAATGGTCTCCTTGTATCCATTCGATGCCTTTATTACCAGTGCAGCATTTCTTCATTATGAAGTCCATAACAATTCCAAATAACAAGGGCGATAAAATACATCCTTGTTTAACCCCAGTTTCTATTGGGAAACATTCGCTCAGTCCTTCCTCTGTTCGAACTGCACATGTGTAAACCATCATACATGTCTTTGATAATATTTATGATTTTTGATGGTAAGCCATATTGCTTCAGAATTTTCCACAAAGAATCTCTATGAATACTATCAAATGCTTTTTTGAAGTCGATGAAGTTAAGTACAAAAGGTTTTTGCTTTTCAATGTGTTCCTCCAATATAAGTCGTAGAGTGAAAATGTGGTCAAGACAGCTTCTCCCTTTTCTAAACCCAGCCTGTTCTTCACGCATTACTGTATCTATTGAATCCTTTATTCTATTTAGGATGATTTTACAGAATAATTTGAGGCAACTGACAAAAGTGTCACGCCTCTCCAATTGTTACAATCTCTAAGATTGCCCTTTTTTGGGATCTTAACAATGATTCCTTTTTTCCATTTATGAGGCGTCTTCTCTGTTTTCCAAATGATGTTGAACATTTTTTGAAATGATGTTGAACATCAGATGGTATGACAAAATTCAAATGAAGATATCTGGGAAGGAACAAAACAAGAGCCAATCAAGCAACAGATTATTAATGAAAAATGGAGATGGATTGGATGTAATGGGGTTAAGCAGAAAATGGTGATGCATATCCATTGGTTAGAACTTGAATAGCTAATTAAATTATGAAGTTTTGAATAAAGAAATCTTTGAACACACCAGAAGGGGCAAGGTCCACTCCACATGATCATAGAGAGATCTGTACCAGCCAATCAGAAAAGTAGAATAGTTGGCGGGGTTAGCTGAGGGACAGAAAAACATTAGTTGTCAGATCTAGGCCAGCACTCCAGGCAGGTAGACATAACATCAGGACTGTCTGGACCAAGAGAAAACTAGTGAGGTTTATGAATGATATATTGGTAGAGCAGAAATGGTTGATCGATGGCTTGACAAGCTGTCATTGTAAAAAAGTATTGTTATGGAAATAGAACTATAGATTTTGGTAGCAGTGACGTAAACTCCCATGGTGTGTGGTGGATAGGCGGCAGGAACCATGAAGGCTATGTCTGAAAAGTGTTCCTTCTTGCAGTTTCCTCATATTCCAAGTCCGGCTTGTTGCAGGAGCTACTGAGTTAAGTGCTCTGTGCACACCGTGAGCTGTGTGTCTCATCCGTTTTGATCCTGCTTCGATATCCCGCTTGTTTACGATGAATGATGATATCGTATGACAGGGAACAGTTGGCTGTGTTCACTTTCTGCGCGGTTTCGCCTTATGTCTTTTGGCGTGTGCTGAGACTGCTACGATGGGGACTACAGTTACCTTTCTTTGTTTGGGAGATGAGTAGTAATTCGGATGATTCCACTGGCACGGGCGGTTGAGCAATTATGGATTTTAATTCGTTTGCTGTGAGACCGAGGCCTTCCATAGCCAATAGCCAATAGCAGTGATCTCTGCAATATGTGCCACTTTTGGCACGCAAGGTTTCTGTTTTTGAGATTGTAGTTCTGCCCTATGTGCCGTCTTCGGCTCAAAAGGACTATAGATAGATAGAAATTATTTAGAGTAGATCAGAGACAGAAAAGATGGAATAAAGTCAGAAGTAGTTAGAATGAATCTGAAGATTCTGTTAGAAAGGGTTGGATGCCCAAACTTAAGTGGAATTTGAATTGTTAGAAATAGGATGTGAATTCAAATGAAAGTTTAGTGAGAGAGACAATTATCCTTACTATTGTTGTGTTGTTAATTAAAGTGTACAAGGGCGGTGGAGTAGCCATTTCCCACAAACTTGCTGGAAGGACTAGAGTTGGTCAATGAATCTGTTTACATCGGTGTTATAGTAACAAATAAAGTATGTTTACAATTACAAGAAAGCCAAAACAAACCAAGATCAAATCACAAGTCAGATCCAGAGAAAACAGATCAATCAATCAACTGTCCACCATCTGTTTATTGTGACCGTCAAACTTATACATGGACACACACTAAGAAAAACCTGATGCCAGCATAGAATGAGAGGCTCTGTAATGTAATCCACAAGGAAAAAGAAAGCTAGGATGGTTTAGGAATCATTCTCATCATCTAGTGCCTTCTCCGCAATGAAGGTTGGCTACCATGGATCGCCATTATATTATGTTTCTTGCTTTGATGGTGCAGGCTGTCATAGATTGACTTGTCCATCTTTTGATGTTACTCGTCCATGTTAGTCTTGGTCTGCCTCTGCCTCTTTTACCTTGTATTTTCCCTTCCAATATTACTTTTAGTAGGCTGTTGTGTTTTTTAACATGCCCCAAAAATTTCATTTGTCTTGTCTTAATTGTATTTAGTCGTTCTCTTTTTATTTTCAATTGTTTTAAACTTCATCATGTTTAGGAATACATGAAGAAAATAAGTCATGGAGATTCTCAAGAGCATTCATCTTGATTGAAAAATACATAGAAAATGTTCAAGAATAGGGATGGATGGAGAGACCTTGTCAGTGGCCTATGCTCCAAAAAGGGATCTAAAGAGCTTTGATAGATAGATTGATTGATTGATTGATTGACTGATTGATTGACTGATTGATTGACTGATTGATTGATTGATTGATTGATTGATTGATGTGCAACACAGTTGTTTGTCCTGTTACTTTAGTTCTTTCTCTGGAACTAACTTCATGTATATTGTTATTTCCTGGTATATCAAAATTTAGTTCATCAAATCAGATGCACATTTTACACAGATATTTCTGGTATTTGTGATATATCTGCGACTGAAGGTGATTAAGTTTACAGTTTTATTCAGAATTAAATCTAATGGCCATAAATTGTCCAAAAACGCTCAAAAAAAAATAAAGGAAAAAAAAAGATTATGTTTTCTCATTTATGATAGCGCAATCTCTTTTTTTAAAGGGAGCCACAATAGCTCAGTGGTTAGTGAACAGAACTACAAAGGATGAGAGTCAAACGGCTTCGGGTTCACCCAGCCTTAAATGGGTGCTGGCTTTTTTCTTGGAAACTAAAGCAGCACGGATGTAATACCGACCACATTACCCCCAAAATCATGTGCTGAAGGTCTATAAACATTACGCTCACTAACACCATATTCTCTATATGTCCCTTGACATAACAGGCTCTTTACCTTTTCTTTTAAATCTCTTTATAAAGCAGTATACCTTGTATGCTATGGAATGAATTAAAAGACTACTGCAGAAATAAGAGAAATGACAAAGCACCTAAAAATATTTATAATCAGGAGAAGTAGGTGGTCATATGTTGGTCACGTGATGAGAAGAGACAACAAGAAAATCTTAAGACAAGCTCTCAAATGGATTCAAGAGCGTAAAAGACAAAGAGGCAGACCTTGAGAAACACTAAAATGTTACTTGTATTGTAAGTAGTAGTGAGTAGATGAAAGTAGTAAACTAGTATTGTAGCTACCAATGAAGCAAGAGCAACAACAGCAGACATCATCTTCCTGCTGAGGTTAAGAAGTTTGTCTGCAACAGGGATGTGAGACAAGTTACAGTGCAGGTCCGGACACTGCTTCTTCTTCTACCTTACAGCTCCCTGTGGAGCATAGGTCTTCAACAAACACTTTCCAAGTCGTTCTGTTTCTTGTCATTCTTTTAAGATCATTCCATGTCTTCCCCATCATCTTCATCCCTGCTTCTATCTGTCTTCTCCAAGAATTCCTTAGTCTTCCTCTTTGTCTTTTCCCCTGGGGATTCCAAAAAAGGGCTGCTGTGTAATACTCTCAGTTGGCTTCCGTAGTGTGTGTCCTATCCAGCACCATCGTCTTCGCTGCATCTCTTTATCCACTGGTATTTGACTGGTACATTTCTATAATTCTATGTTAGTGATTTTGTCCTAAGGTCCGACACTTAATAGCAAAAATCATTGGGCACAGAGAGTCTAGAATTTCTGGCCCTATATGTTGCCTTCAGCTCAAAAGGACAACAGAAAGATAAAAACTTATAAACTATGGTAATGTAACTTCATTAAAAATGTCTTTTAAAAACTATGGTAATTTAAGCTTATAAAATACTTGGTATAGAATGGAACGAATTCAAAACAAACGAGGAAATTAGAGAAATCGCCAATCAACCACTAATATCTTCAGTAATAAAGAAAGACGATGGTCATACGTTGGACATGTGATGAGAAGAGATAATAATCGAATAGCAAAGCAACCTCTCATATGGGAAACAACAGGTAAAAGAAAAAGAGGAAGACCCAGGGAGACACTGAGAAGAACATTGATGAGAGAGGCAAGAGCAGCAGGAATCGGCTCCCTCAATGAGATAGAACTGCTTGCACAGAACAGAGACAGATGGCGAGATTTGATAAAATATCTTTAAAAGACAAATTGCTAGAAAAATTCATATAGGAGAAGGTGTATCTTGGTCTACGCCCTATGGGCCGGTTACGGCTCGAAAGGTCAATAGATAGATAGATAGAATTTAAGCTTATAAATAAATAAGTTTAATAAATTATATTAATGTAAGTTTATTCAGAAAAAAGAGAGTTCTATCAGTTATGGTAGAGTAAAGACAAACTTCCAGCTGTTATATCTGTTGAAGTGAGGGAACAGCTACCTCTGACACAGTCTTCTATTGAGCACTAAATCCACTATCTTTTGAAATTGACATAGTGTCTACTACTGTGAATATTAATTATTAACTAACATGATGTCAACTACTTTCAAATATTAATTATTACCTAACATGATGTCAACTACTTTCAAATATTAATTATTAACTAACATGATGTCAACTACTTTCAAATATTAATTATTAACTAACATGATGTCAACTACTTTCAAATATTAATTATTAACTAACATGACCTCTGCTACTTTAAATTTCAATTCTTAACTAATGTAATGTCTACAACTTTAAATATTAATTATTAATGAACGTGATGTCTACTAACTTGAATATTAATAATGTTACTTCATTACTTTCATTTTATATTATTTAATTAATTCTCCTAGTAGTTAACTCTTTCTGTACGGAAGCTTTTTATCAATGCAACAGAAGAGATTTCAGAGACAAAATCTTTCATGGTATTAAGAATCGATCTACATATTTATATTTATCTAACACATAACATATTATATATGAATTTTAGGTATTAGATTTCACCAATACCAAGATGATACAAGAAATGTAAAAAGAATATGGTTTGATAACATTCACACTAATCAAATTGAGACTGGCACACTATGCGGCCGAAACATACGCGACCGAAATCGGCTTAGCGCACAATGCGGCGAAAAGTATGAAAAGAGTTAAATAATTAATAAATTTACCGAGAGAATATCTAAAACAAAATAAATGTATTTCAAATTGTCTACAACAGATTAAGTCACGCATGCATTACATAAAATACATTGTGGTTTTCAAAATATGTAAACAGCTATAAATAAAGCAAAATATATTGAAAGAACAATACAGTTGTGATATTAAAATAAATTGCACAGAAATATGTCATTCTGCAAAAAGCATATAACTCCTGATTTATTCAGAAGAAAGACTCATTTGTGTTATTGCAGCAAATTGTGTTTTTCATTTATGTTTTTTATTAAATGAATAAACTTAAAAAAAACATACATAGAAGCAAGCTAAGGATGAATTAAAAACATACATAGGAATAATCTCAGCACCAGTAAATGAATCAATATTTGACAAAAAAAATATAGCTCACATTTTCTTATTTATTATTTTTAGTTCTTTTTCTTCTTTTCTTCCTCATTTGCCTTTCAGCATGAGGGGTGATATAATTTGTGGTCTTTGCTCTTCTGTTTGCCTCTGCTGCTCTTATATGTTTATTAGTATTTCTAATATTTTGCAAATCAATCTTTTTTTTAGGTTGGCCTTTGGGTCTGGTGTTCTCACCATGTTTAGTGAAGGCTCTTTGTGTTTTGATCTTTCAAATTTGATTCTTTGTTACATGGCCAATCCATTTTATGTGTTGTTTCTTTATAAATTCTATTGTGGATATTATTCCTACCATTTTCTCAGTTCTTCATTTCTGATCTTATCTCTCAGGCTGTTTCCTGTCATACGTCTAACACATTTCATGTCTGTAGAGGTTATTTTTCTTATTGTTCTTGCATCTAGGGTCCAGGTCTGGCACTGGTAGCACAACGTTCGGATGAAGATTGTATTGTACAGTGCCCGTTTTGCCTCTAGAGTTATTTTCTTGTTAGACAATAGTGGTGGTAGCTGTCCAATGATTTGACAAGCTTTGTTGCATCTTGAGTCTATCTCTGGTGTTTGTGAATTGTCACTTGTCACTAGACTTTCTAGGTATTTACATTTCTCTACTTGTTTTAGTTGTCTGCCATCTATATTTATATTGATGTTCTGTGTCTCTTTTGCGATATTCAAAACTTCTGTTGTTGATGTTGATTTTCATGTTGTATTTTGCCATTGAGTCTGTTTAAGTGTACTTGTAGGTCTTCTAATTTCCCATGTAATAATGCCTGATCATCTGCGAATAGAAGATCATTGATCTCCTCTGTCTCTGATGGGTTGGCTAACTTGCATATATTGTGAATGCATGTAATAAACAGAAAAGGGGATAGTACACACCCCTGTCTTTCACCTGATCTAACTTTGAAGTGGTCTGTGTAGCCTCCTGCTGTTCTGACTGTGCAGCTGCTGTTGATGTAGAGACTTTTAATTAGGTTAGTTAGATGTTGGCTTACTCCGTATGTTGTTAGTATCTCTCACAGTTGTTCTGTTTACTCCATTGAATGCCTTTTCCTGGTCAATGAAAGCTATGTATAAATTTTGATTGTGTTCAGTCATCTTTTCTGCAAGCTGTATTAAACTATTATTTTTATGATTGTTAAAATGTGAACTATCACATAAATGTGACAATTATTATCCAGTTATCTGGTTAAATGGAGAGAATTAAACTATCAGTGAGAACAGTCAAATTTATATGGGTATCCTTTTCTTAAGGTTGTGTGCTGTCACCAGATTTGTTTAATATTTATAGTGAGATTATTTTAAGATCCATAAGGGGCATGCCTGGAATAACAATTGGAGATCATAATATAAATAATCTAAGGTATGCTGATGATACAGTCTTAATCGCTAAGAGTGAAAATGAGTTACAAGAAATGTTGGACATTATAGTGAAAGAAAGCAAAAATAAAGGACAGCCTTATAGCGAAAAGACAGAAGTAATGGTAACAACAAAGAAAAAGACATCACCTCAGTGCAAAATAAAGACAAGTGGAACAATATTAAAACAGTTAAATGAATTTAAATATCTGGGAACTTTGTTAACCTCAGACGGAAGATGTACAAAAAAAGAGGTGAAATGCAGAATGGCTCAGGCAAAAGCAGCTTTCCAAAAAATGAAGAAGATACTATGCAGTCCATTTTTACAATAGAAAGAAGAAAAGGAGTTCTTATTAGTTATGTAGAGCCAGTCTTAACATATGGATGTGAATCATGGACAATAGGACAACAGACAAGAAAATCACTGGAGTCTGTAGAAATGTGGTTTTACAGAAGAATGTGGAGAATACCATGGACTGCTAAGAAGAGTAATTAAAATGTTCTGAAAGAGGCCAAAGCAAAAAGAGTGCCAATTTCCAATATTAGGAAGAAACAATCATCATTTTTAGCCATGTAAAGGGAAGAGCAGAACAGAGACAGATGGCGAGATTTGATAAAATATCTTTAAAAGAAAACTGCTAGAACAAAAAATTCATATAGGAGAAGGTGTATCTTGGTCTACGCCCTATGGGCCGGTTACAGCTCGAAAGGTCAATAGATAGAAAGGGAAGAGAACAACTGGAATATATTTTATCAACTGGGAAAATTGATGGAAGTAGAGATAGAGGGTGGCTACCATGGAGCGACATTCAACTGTCTCTTGCTTTGATGGAAACCACAGATATGAAATAAAAATTCCTACTGCCTGTGGAAGGATTTAAGCCTAGGACCTTTCTATCGTTCTCTCTTTTCACTGATACTGAAAGTTGTCATGGTTTACATCATTTGTCGTTATTGAGCTGCTCGAACTGTTTGAATTAGTGATTTTCCTTTGTTGTTACATGTCTCTATCACTGCATCTATCCATCTTCTTCTATTCCATGCATTCTCGAGAAGAACACCCTTGATGGTGATTGGTGAGGATTCATTCTGACTAGGTGACCCAACCATTTAAAGTGATCCAACCTTTCTATCAAGGGGCCAAAATCTTACCACTAGACCTCCCAGTTCTCTTTATATTGTATAACTACAAACAGTGAATGAAGATTGAAATAATTACTGTTGCTATTTTGCTGTTATTTGAAACTTCATTCATAAAGACAGTTATCAAATATCTTATTACATATTCAGTAACCTTTCATTGCTTTCTTTACTGTTACCATTTATATTTATATATTTTGTACATTCTTTTTAATAACTTATACATGTCATCTGTACGGCATACATTTTGTAGAAAGATTATGTAAAAAAGGTAAATGTGTCCCAGTATTTTACTACCATATGGGAGTGAAGTAGCCACAATAGCTCAGTGGTTGGTGAACTGGACTACAAAGGACAAGAGGTAGGGTTCAATCCCAACTGATGGCTTCCGGGTTCACCCAGCCTTTAATGGGTACCGGATTTTTTTTCTGGGAAAATAAAGCAGCATGGGTGTAATACCGACCACATTACCCCAAAAATCATGTGACGAAAGTCTGTAAAATTTATGGTCACTAACACCATATTCCCTATATGCCACTTGGCGTGATGGGGGCACACCAAAAAATAAAAAAATGGAGTGGAGTGTAGAGCTCAACTTATCATGGGCACATCTGTTGAGGGAACATGGCCAGTGCTCTCTTCCCAGATATCTGACCTTCCTTGACCAATTGCCAGGTACCTACATTTTTTCCAGCTGGGCTGACTGGCAAGAAAGAATGAGCTTTGAACCCTGGTGCTCGACGTGAAAAGCAAGCTCTCTATGACTATGCTAATCAATTCCCAGACCTGAAGGTTCTATACTGTAATATACATAAAATAATAATATTCAACGTGAAAATAAAATAAAATTGCTATCGTCTTGAGTAAATTAAATTGTAAATTTATTATCAAAAACCAAAATTACATAATTTTTAGAAAAATTAATTTTTAAAAAAACATACAACCGTCACAGATGTAAGTAGAAAATTGTACAGCAAAAAAGCAAATACCCTATGAAATGATACAATTATTGAAAATGTAATATCTGCACAACAATATGACAAAATTATGGACAAATGCTGTAGGTTCAGTGATATACAACTTGAGCACAGTTTTTCGGGTAAATTTAAAAAAAATGGTAAAATTGAGATCAAGAAGGCTTTTTCTTTGGATGCTATAAAAGAATGACATTGAGAGTTGATGTTGTTCTTCCAATGCTAGCTATTCATCCTAGATATTCACAATCCTCTATGAATATTCACAATTTTATTCTCAACATTTATAAATCTTTCTTATCACTCATCCTATTCCTACCCCACTCATCCTGATCATTCCCCACTCATCCTGATAAATCCTCACTCATCCTGGTCATTCCCCACTTATCCTGCTCCTTCCTTACTTATCCTGTTACATCCCACTCATCCTGTTTCATCCCACTTATCCTGTTACATCCCACTTATCCTGTTCCTTCTCCATTCATCCTGTTCCTTCCCTACTCATCCTGTTCCTATCCCACTTATCCTGTTTTCCATCAAACAATCCTCTTCTCCCAGCACTCATCATCAACTTCTCATTCTTCTCTTTCAATTCTATTCCATTTTTTTATCAATGCTAATATTTTCCTCGTCATTACTTATCTTCCACTTCCCTCGTATTATTCTCCTCGAAAAATGAATCTTTCACCATCACACTTAATCTCCTTCAACATCACTCATTGTCTTTCCTCATCATTCATCTCTTTCTTTCTTATAATGTTCCTCTCCCACTCCACTTAATCCTCTATAATCATTCTCCATAATCAATCATCACATTTCTTAAATATTCATCCATTCTATTCCTCTCACCACATATTTTTTCAACTCCTCACTTATTATACATCATCCTTTCTCATAATTCATCCTCCCTCTCTCATCACTCATCCTCCCTCTCTCATCCTCCCTCTCACCACTCAACATCCTCTCTCCCCACTCATCCTCCTCTCTTATCACTCATCCTCCCTCTCTTATCACTCATCCTCCCTCTTTCATCACTCATCCTCCCTCTCTCATCACTTATCCTCCCTCTCTCATCCTCCCTCTCACATCACTCACCTTCCCTCTCTCATCACTCATCCTCCCTCTCTCACCACTTATTTACACATCTTCCTCTTTCACCAACCATCACCCTCCACTAAACCATTCCTTCTCTTCTCTCACTGTTTATACTCTGAAGAACATGGAAGATATTCCTATGACGGTTATGCAGCACTGGAAATCTTCCATCATTGAACACACCATCCAGAAAATCTGATTGATGTTCTTTATCTCGCATCCTCTGTACTACATCACCTGAAGGACTGTTCCAGAAGCTTCTTTCTCTGCTTCTACTAAACATATTTCCATATCTATTTGTTCTTTGAGAGATTTCTAAATAATTTTCAGCTGGGCTTTTCATAAACTTCTGGCAGTGATCTAAAAAGGAATTTATTTGAACCTTCAGTGAGTTGCCTGAAAATGTTTCGCTGGCCAACTTGCAGCAACCAGAAACAAATGCAAAAAAATTTAAACCTGGAGAAATGAAAAGAAATATGTATTATAATAGAAAAAATTATCAAGAAAAATTATCTCTCATAGGAGAGGTAATAAAGATCTTTAAAGACATGTTAATATTGCTTTGAAAGAATTCACAGATCTTCCTCCATTTTTCCTCATCAGTCCTCTTTAACTTTGTTACCTTCTCCACTTCCACTTCTCCTCATCAACTCCTCCCTTACTCTTTCTATTCTCCCTCATTTTTTTCCATTGTCCCTTATCATATTCTTTTATCCGTCAACCCTATCAATTGTTCCTCATCACTCTCACTTCTTTCTCAACACTCCTCTTCATTTTCACTCTCCATTCTCCCTCATTATTCTCCATTGTCCCTCATCATTCTCCATTGTCCCTCATCATTCTCCATTGTCCCTCATCATTCTCCATTGTCCCTCATCATTCTCCATTGTCCCTCATCATTCTCCATTCTCCCTCATTATTCTCCATTGTCCCTCATCATTCTCCATTGTCCCTCATCATTCTCCATTGTCCTCATCATTCTCCATTGTCCCTCATCATTCTCCATTGTCCCTATCATTCTTAATTCTCCATTGTCCCTCATCATTCTCCATTGTCCCTCATCATTCTCCATTGTCCCTCATCATTCTCCATTGTCCCTCATCATTCTCCATTGTCCCTTATCATTCTTAATTCTCCATTGTCCCTTATCATATTCTTTTATCCGTCAACCCTATCAGTTGTTCCTCATCACTCTCACTTTTTTCTCAGCGCTCCTCTTCATTTTCACTTTCGGGGGACTGGTTGGTCTCGAGGCAAGATGTCAGACTCGAGACAGAGGTTGTGGGTTCAAATCCCGGCTAGATGGGAATTTTATTTATGATTTCTCTCTACGGCAAACACCCCTGGTTTTAGCATTGAGGCCAGGCTTGAAATGTCAATTACTCATGGACGGAAAAAATATTAGTACCTCAAAAGACAGAGTTATCTGCCTGTGTGGTGAGGGACCCCTGTGCACATGGCTGCCAGGGAAAAACAGATTAACACACAAAATTCAATTCCTAGTCTCTAGAGACTTCGTCACAGGTAAAAGCTGGCGAACGCAACCGAAAAAAAACAAAAAATGTTCACTCTCCATTCTGTCTCACCACTCATATGAGAACTGTGTAGCATGAAGTGTGTGCATGACATGCCAAACTGTATCAGCAAATCTTGTCTGGGCACCATAATCTATCTATCTATTGACCTTTTGTGCCATAGCCAGCCCATAGGGCGTAGACCAAGATACTCCTTCTCTTATCTGAATTCCCGTTCTAGCAGTTTTCAATCCTTTTAAAGATATTTTATCAAATCTCGCCATTTGTCTCTGTTCTGTGCAAGCAGCTCTATCTCATTGAGGGAGCCGATTATCTACTGCCAATTTACACATTCTGTATCAGGTCTACATTTCATTAACAAAATCGTTTTTACGATAGTGGCTTGTTAAACCTCTGATCAACGGTTCTATACCAAGCTGGAGAAAAATAATTCCTCCATCTTGGATACAACCGGAAAGATATTACATGAAATTTAATATTTCACTTTGATAATCCTCACCAGTTTGCATGTTCTTTGCCGAATGTTGCACTCATTAAAGCATATCAGAAAGAATTTCTAACTTTAGCCAGATTTAACACATCTTCTGTTGTCATGTTCAAGGTCTCTTTGAGGTCATGAAACCACCTTCTTCTTGGTCTGCCAGCCTTGTCTTCCTGGAACCATGCCCTCCATGATTGTTCTTTCCAGTCCACTGTGTCTTTTCATGTGGCCACAGTATTTAAATTTCCCCTGTAAAATACTATTTATAATCCAATATACAAGTCTTTTAATGTCTTCATTGCTCTTTTTTTAATCATCTAATACATCCTAAGGATTTTCTGTAGCATTTTGTTTTGAATTAACCAATTTTCTTCATTGCTGTTTAGTAGATTGTCTTCATTGCTGTTTAATAGATTGCCCATAATTCACAACCATATGTTGTTATTATGAAGATACATGCCTTCAGTAGTTTTAACTTAACTGCATTGTTGGTATTGTGCCATATTTTCTTCATTGCATTGAAATGTTGTGTTGCTATTGCTACTCTTCATTTAATCTCCTATTGGTAGTCTCCATTATTAGTTATTATAGATCTCATATATTTTAAGTATTTGTTACAATTTGAAGTTCTTTTTTGTTTATCGTGATGTTGGATTGACTTTTTAACTTTGTTGGTGGATATTATCTTTGTGACTGTCATGATTTCTTGCCATTCTGTAATCACTAGACTGCCGTTGCTTTCTGATTGGTTCTGCCTACTTAACAACTTTGGAGAAAAATTAAAAAATAAAAAAAATGCTATGTAATATTATTTATTTTTTATTATTTATTTTTTTTTTTTTTTTTAATTTTTTTATTTATTTTTATTTATTTATTTTTTTTATATTTTTTTTTTTAATTTTTTTAAATATTTTTTTTTTCCCCTCATATTCAGCTTTACTGCAGCTTCGCATTTTTAAGCCTTAACAACTTTGGTCCATGTTGTGCCCTAAGCCTGATACCAGGCTGTTCCTGCCTCTGCCTTTGAGACTGTAGTTGACTAGATCCATTGCAACATCACTTACATATTACCGTATATGTTAATTGAACATTCTTTACTCAAGCTACTCACCTATCATCCTATCCTGGTTCATGTAATCAAATTTCCTGTCCATTTCAATGTACAGTATATCAATATCAGCGTTAGTGATACCTTTTTTGTACAGGTGGCATCGTCTAAAAAACATAATGTGATAGCATTATCAATACTTGTGTAAATTAAAAGCCTGGTAGAAAATTATTAGTCCACTCAAAGACTGATATAGTGGTCAGGGTTCGATCACAAATCTTAAGATTTGATTTATTTATTTCTTTAATGGAAAAGATTTCAGAGTTTGTCTAACTTTTAAAAGTAGGTCATTATCAGGTATAAAAATATATACAGAAAAAAATATGGACCAAAGCAGGATCGAACTCAGTGGCACAGCGTAAGGGGTTCGATCCTGCTTTGGTCCATATTTGTTTCTGTTGTTGATTATTTGTCAATTTTTCCGAGTGCTGTAAACATACCTCTTCCTCTGAATTGATTCGCTGATTATTGCCTCGGAAGTTTCCCTCTATAATATATTCATTTATTATTATTTGTCTCCATCCTATATAAACAACAACAATCAGGTTTGATTGTTTCCATGACATCAGAATAAATGACATTGAGTGCCTAATCAAATCAGAGACTGATGAACATTCATTGGTCCTAATGAATGTGGAAACTGCTGTAGAGTAGTAAACAGTCACCTAAAGACAAGAGGATAGATCCCGACCAAAGGCTTAGAATTTCTTCTTCTCATAATTCTAATGATTGTTGGGGCACCACTGATGGACTGAGACAACCTTCTCCGTTTATATTTACTTTCTGTTATTTTTTGGTTTTGGGACTCTACCAGAGCTACAACTACCTGGGACATACTATAACCAATGATGGAAAATGTAAAATTGAAATAAACAAAAGAATAGGTATGGCAAAAAGTAATTTTAACGCCATGAAAAATATACTAACAACAAAACAAATATCAGCAGGGCTGAAACTAAGAATGGCAAATGTTGCATCTTCTCAGTATTCCTGTATGGTGCAGAAACATGGACATTAGACAAGAAAACAGAACAGAAAATTGTAGCCTTTGAAATGTGGATTTATAGAAGAACAGGTAGAATTGGATGGAAAGAAAAGAAAACAAACGATGAAGTTTTAAAACAACTGAAAATAAAAAGAGAACTACTAAATACAATTAAGACAAGACAAATGAAATTTTTGGGGCATGTTAAAAGACACAACAGCCTACTAAAAGTAATATTGGAAATGGAAAATACAAGGTAAAAGAGGCAGAGGCAGACCAAGACTAACATGGATGAGTAACATCAAAAGATGGACAAGTCAATCTATGACAGCCTGCACCATCAAAGCAAGAAACAGAGTAGAATGGCGATCATGGTAGCCAACCTTTGTTGCGGAGAAGGCACTCGATGATGATGATGATGGGACTCTACAAACTCTAGTCCTGTCAGTTCTTTGATGTTATCTTCCCATCTCTTTCTCTGGCTACCTCTTCTTCTTGCTCCTTTTGCAGTTCCTTGCAGGATGGTCTTTGCCAGGCCAGACATTTGAGATACATGACCAAACCATTTAATTTTGAGTTTCTTCACAAAAGTCAAAAGATCATCAATTACTCCAAATGCTTGTTGTATCTTATGGTGATCTTTTTCATTAGTGATATAATCTAATTAGGACATGTCCAACATCTTATGTTAGTAATATGATCTAATTAGGACATGTCCAAAATCTTATGATAACATTTCATCTTCAAAGTTTGTATTTTCTTCTGTAGCTCTGTTGTAAGTGTTCTTGTTTCACAGAAAAATTAAAAAAAATATGATATAACAAATGTATGCATCAGCCTGACTTTAGAAGTTCACCAAGCCTTAAAAGGATTTTTCTGAGAATGAGATACAGCATAGATGTAATACTGACCATATTATCCAAAAGTGTGCTAATGGTAAAATATCATCATCTTCATCATCATGTGCCATACCGGTTGGTGAAGGTGATCATGTACTTCCACAATCTTCTATCCACCGTGTATCATATCAATTCCGTTGTTGACTGTTTTCCAAGCCATGACACCAAGCTATGTATTCCAATTTTCCTCTTCTCATGATGTGCCAGAAAAATGTTGATTATTTCTTTCTGATGTTTCTTAGGAGCTCCCTTTTTGTGTTTGCCTCTGAGAATTTCCTTGTTGGTCTTTTTAACTGTCCAGGGAACTTTCAACATTCTTCTGAGAAATCCATCTCTGTGGTCTCTAATTGTATTCTTTTTGTTTGTCTACTGTCCATGACTCATTTCCATAGGTCAGAATTAGTTCTATATAGCACCGATGAACTCTCTTTCTCACTTCTAATGACATAGATTTGTTGCATAAGACGTTTTTCATTTTCTGAAATGCTATTTTGGCCTGAGCTGTTCTGCTTTATATTTCTGTGGTGCATCTTCCATCTGATGTTATTATTGTGCCCAAGTATTTTACGCGTTGCACTTGTTTCAGATTTGTCCTCTTTATTTTTATGCTGCATGATGGTGATGATTGTTTCTTCAATATGACCATTACTTCTGTTTTCATATATGGTAAAATATACATACTATTACTATATTTCACGTACAGGGGTTCCTTTTCTACATCCTGTTTTCAGTGTATGTTGTAGTCAACCCAACGTGTTCTGTATGTAGTCTGTTATGAAAAGTGATTTTTTAAAATAAATTTTTAATAAATTAAATGTTGAGAAATAAGAAAATGTTCTTACCTTGCAAACAGTCGAAACATCGATGGTGTCAGCCGAAAACATCCCTTGATTCCTAGGCACACTATGAACATGTCCGCCAAACGTTCCACAATCCGCTCATTTTTGAATCTTTCACTATAAACAGCGGGGAAAATCTCCTTCAAGCATGATTGCTCATCTTCTTCATCCTTCTCTCTCTCATGATCATTATCATCTTTAGATGATTCTATTTGGTCATTATCAATCTCGACAGAAGGATCCTCATTTTCAATATCATCTGTTGTAACATCTTCAGATCTTTGCTCATCTTTGGAAAAAACATCAGGAAGGTGGACACCTGAGCCTTTTCTACTCACAGCTTGATCTTTCTCTGTCAACCTATTAAACCAGTTCTTAATGCTACTTGTTTTTTCTAACTGAGGATCAGTTGAGTCTTCTAAATATTTTGAGTGCGAAGACTCCTCATCTGAGAAAAACACTTCTCCTTCTCCTTCTATGAAAACTCGGCATGTCTCCTTCCTCATTCGTCTTTTACCAGCATCTTTTGCTGATTGATCAAACATTGACTTTTCTTTTTCCTCTGAATCATTGTCATCATGTATTATGGATGTACCATTTTGATTATTGGTTTTGCTATTTTCAGTGCTGGAGCTGTCTACATCCATTTTTTCTTCTGTTTTCTTCTTCTGCCGTCTATGATGACGTTGTCTACGTCTGATGAAATACAACAGCAACATTAATATGTTTTGTAACAGACAGAAAACATAGCTAAAGAAACATTATGTATTTCAATGTTAATGAGATGTGCTTGGTGGTCTATAGGGGTTAAGGCAAAGAAATACAAATGAATGCATAAAAATGTGAAGCTGCAGTAAAGCTAAATGTGAGGGAGAATTGACCAAAAATAAATAGAAAAAAATGGTATGGTAAAAGCTTTATGTGATTGATTGATAACACAATTTGAACGACGTTTCGACTCAATAGGCCTTATCTGTGTGTGTGTGTTGTTTGTTTGTTCCTGCTGAAGGCTTATTGAGACAAAACGTCGTTCAAATTTGTGTTGTCTATTAATCATGTAATGATTTTACCATACCATTTTTTCAATTTTTTTTTTAAATTCTTCCTGGTATATAGATACAATGTTGGCCTCTGGACAAGTACATCCTGAGTTCATATCTTGTCACAGGCAGTAAAAATGTCTCACTTCAAATCCATAATTTTTTCATGACAATACCATCCCTTGGTGTAAATAACAATTTTCAACTCCAATGTTAAGTCAGTCCTATTATATGGCTGTGAAACATGGAGAACAATAAAATTGACAATCATGAAGATACAGACTTTCATTAATGGATGCTTACGCAGAATAAAAGGATGGAAATGGCAGGACAAATTCACTAACATAGAATTATGGAAATGTACCAGTCAAATACCAGTGGATAAAGAGATACAGTGAAGATGATGGTGCTGGATTGGACACACACTGCAGAAGCCAACTGAGAGTATTACACAACAGGCCCTTTATTGGAATCCCCAGAGGAAAAGACAAAGAGGAAGACCAAAGAATTCTTGGAGAAGACAGATATAAGCAGAGATGAAGATGATGGGGAAGACATGGAATGATCTTAAAAGAATGGCAAGAAGCAGAAAGACTTTGAAAGTGTTTGTTGAAGACCTATGCTCCACAGGGAGCTGAAAGGTAGAAGAAGATCAATGATGTAAAGCTTTTACCATACCATTTTTTTTTCAAATTTTTTGTTCAATTCCCCCTGGTATATAGATACGATATTGGCCTCTGGACAAAAACGTCCTGAGTTCATATCTTGTCATGGGCAGTAAAAATGTTTCACTTCAAATCCATGATTTTTTCATGACAATACCATCCCTTGGTGTCTGGGTACTGAGATCTGATGGATAATTCAGGACAAAGCAAGAGATCCCATGTGCACTCTGAGCATGACAAAAAAAATCCATGCAATGTTAGGAACAGAAAAGAGTAAGCCAAAAACAGCTGCTGCCGTGGAAAAATTAATAGGAAAAAATCTGTACAAAAACTATTGCACTAAAAAGATAGAACTCATGGAGTCAGATATCTGCCTCAAAGGCAAGAGGCACATGAGCATAAAGAAGGCTGCCAATGTGAAGAAAATGGGAAAATAATATTCATGCAAAAATCAGTCTTCAGGCTTCACTAAAGAGAAAAAGCTGGCATATGTAAACAAGCAAATGTTAATAAAAATAAATAAATACTTTAATGGACATAAAAACAAAGGAAATTAAATATTTTTTTATTATAAAATGATATATTGCTCTAGGGAAGATGACTATCAAAGCAAGGATATAGTTTCAGGTAAAGAGAAGAGAGAGAGGAAGAACTAGAAGATAGATGATGCAAGATATCATTTGCGGAGCTGGAATTGACTACTGCAAATGCTGGACATCTCGTGCAGGATAAAAAGACTTCAAGCTAGCTGTCAAAGGAGCAAAGTTACAAAAGTGACACGACAGATGATGATGCTTATGACTTTCTTGTCTTCAACTTCTATTGTCTCTGCACAAGTTCATCAGAACTTAGCAATGTCTTCCATCTGGCATAAATTCAATTCGCTCCATGATCTTAATTTTTATAATTAATTTCGTTTTAAAGATATAATTATTTATACCTTTCTATCTATCTATTAATAAAGAAGAGACAAAGGTCATATGTTGGACATGTGATGAGAAGAGATATTAACCGAATAGCAAAGCAAGCCCTCATGTGGGAAACAACAGGTAAGAGAAAAAAAGGAAAACCCAGGGAGACACTGAGAAGAACATTGATGAGAGAGGCAAGAGCAGCAGGATTCGGCTCCCTCAATGAGATAGAGCTGCTTGCACAGAACAGAGACAGATGGCGAGATTCGAAAATATCTTTAAAAGAAAACTGCTAGAACAAAAATTCAGATAGGAGAAGGTGTATCTTGGTCTACGCCCTATGGGCCGGCTACGGCTCGAAAGGTCAATAGATAGATAGATCTATCTATTGTCCTTTCAAGCCGAAGACGGCACATAGGGCACAACCACAATCTTAAAAACAGAAACCTTGTGTGAGCCAAAATGTCACATATTGCAGAGATCACTGCTTCTAAAATCTATGGCTCTGTTTCCATAACAATACTTTTTACAATGACAACTTGTCAAGCCGTTGATCATCCTCCTTAGTCGCCTCTTACGACATGCCTGGAAGGTCACAGTGTCACTATTCTTTACATTATTTACATGGCCTTCACTAAAAGGATTCTGTCAGATATTGGATTACCCTCATATTATAAACCATTTAATAACATCAAATTTAAAAAGTACTCATTTTATTCTTAAAACTCGTTCAAGTATAAATTAAATCAATGAGAGAATGTTACAATAAAAGGCAACAACTATGACGCTACAGTTTTGTAAGCAAAGACAAAACCAAACAAAGAAGCAAATGTTTCAGGAGTGCTCTCTCTTAGTTCAGGAAGATGCTGTTTTCTCCACAGTGGGTGTTTGTCTATCTATTAAATGATTTATTGTTTTATCTATTAAATGATTTATCATTTTATCTGTTAAATGATTTATTGTTCTATCTATTAAACGATTTATTGTTCTATCTATTAAATGATTTATTGTTCTATCTATTAAATGATTTATTGTTCTAACTATTAAATGATTTATTGTTCTATCTATTAAACAATTTATTGTTCTATCTATTAAATGATTTATTGTTCTATCTATTAAACAATTTATTGTTCTATCTATTAAATTATTTATTGTTCTATCTATTAAATTATTTATTGTTCTATATATTAAATTATTTATAGTTCTATCTATTAAATGATTTATTGTTCTATCTATTAAATTATTTATTGTTCTACCTATTAAATTATTTATAGTTCTATCTATTAAATTATTTATTGTTCTATCTATTAAATTATTTATAGTTCTATCTATTAAATTATTTATAGTTCTATCTATTAAACGATTTATTGTTCTATCTATTAAATTATTTATTGTTCTATCTATTAAATGATTCTATGTGAGTTTTCCATGTTAAATGTTATGTCTAGATATTTTGGGTTTTCATCCAGATCTAGGTTTTTACCATTCTGTTTTAGTTTAGGGCACGGAGGGATGTGTGAGAGGGAGAATACTGTGTGTGTTGGTTTTCCTTCATTTATTATAACTAGTCAGTCAAGTGCCCATTTTTCCAAAGAGGATAGGGTCTGCTGCATTCTGGTACTTGCTGTTGCAAAGTGTTCTTCAGGGGTCTACAGATCTAAGTCATCAGCAAATATGGAGTTAAGAACGCTTTTTTAGGATGCTCTCTGTAATGTAGGTAGCTGGGATAGCTCAGTGGTTAGTGAACTGGACTACAAAAGACAAGAGGTAGGGTTCGATCCCAACCAACGTCTTCCGGGTTCACCCAATCTTAAATGGGTACAGGATTTTTTCTGGGAAAGTAAAGCAGCATGGGCGTAATACCAACCAAATTACCCCCCCCCCCCCAAAAAAAAATCATGTGCTGAAGGTCTGTAAAATTTATGGTCACTAACATCATATTCCCTATATGACACTTGGCGTGATGGGGCTATTTACTTTTTACTTTACTCTGTAATGTCATTTATTTACAAAAGAAATAATATTGATGACAAAACTCGTCTTTGAGAAATGCCCTGCTACAAAGTTCTTTTCTGCTGGTCTGTCCATTTACTTGTACTCTGGCTGGTCTGTCCATTTACTTGTACTCTAGCTGGTCTGTCCATTTACTTGTACTCTGGCTGGTCTGTCCATTTACTTGTACTCTGGCTGGTCTATCCATTTACTTGTACTCTGGCTGGTCTATCCATTTACTTGTACTCTGGCTGGTCTATCCATTTACTTGTACTCTGGCTGGTCTGTCCATTTACTTGTACTCTAGCTGGTCTGTCCATTTACTTGTACTCTGGCTGGTCTGTCCATTTACTTGTATTCTGACTGGTCTGTCAATTTACTTGTACTCTGGTTAGTCTATCCATTTACTTGTACTCTGACTGGTCTGTCCATTTACTTGTACTCTGGCTGGTCTATCCATTTACTTGTATTCTGACTGGTCTGTCAATTTACTTGTACTCTGGTTAGTCTATCCATTTACTTGTACTCTGACTGGTCTGTCAATTTACTTGTACTCTGGTTAGTCTATCCATTTACTTGTAAATTCTGACTGGTCTGTCCATTTACTTGTACTCTGGCTGGTCTATCCATTTACTTGTACTCTGACTGGTCTCTCAATTTACTTGTACTCTGGTTAGTCTATTCATTTATTTGTACTCTGACTGGTCTGTCCATTTACTTGTACTCTGGTTAGTCTATCCATTTACTTGTACTCTGACTGGTCTGTCCATTTACTTGTACTCTGGCTGGTCTGTCCATTTACTTGTATTCTGACTGGTCTGTCCATTTACTTGTACTCTGGCTGGTCTGTCCATTTACTTGTACTCTGGCTGGTCTGTCCATTTACTTGTACTGTGACTGGTCTGTCCATTTACTTGTACTCTGGCTGGTCTGTCCATTTACTTGTACTGTGTCTGGTCTGTCCATTTACTTGTACTCTGACTGGTCTGTCCATTTGCTTGTACTCTGGCTGGTCTGTCCATATACTTGTACTGTGACTGGTCTGTCCATTTACTTGTACTCTGACTGGTCTACCCATTTACTTGTACTCTGGCTGGTCTGTCCATTTACTTGTACTCTGGCTGGTCTACCCATTTACTTGTACTCTGACTGGTCTACCCATTTACTTGTACTCTGGCTGGTCTGTCCATTTACTTGTACTCTGGCTGGTTTGTCCATTTACTTGTACTCTGACTGGTCTACCTATTTACTTGTACTCTGGCTGGTCTACCCATTTACTTGTACTCTGGCTGGTCTGTCCATTTACTTGTTACTTGTACTCTGGCTGGTCTGTCCATTTACTTGTACTCTGGCTGGTCTGTCCATTTACTTGTGTTCTGGCTGGTCTGTCCATTTACTTGTACTCTGGCTGGTCTACTCATTTACTTGTACTCTGGCTGGTCTGTCCATTTACTTGTACTCTGGCTGGTCTGTCCATTTACTTGTACTCTGACTGGTCTACCTACCCATTTACTTGTACTCTGGCTGGTCTGTCCATTTACTTGTACTCTGACTGGTCTACCCATTTACTTGTACTCTGGCTGGTCTGTCCATTTACTTGTACTCTGACTGGTCTACCCATTTACTTGTACTCTGGCTGGTCTGTCTATTTACTTGTACTCTGACTGGTCTACCCATTTACTTGTACTCTGGCTGGTCTGTCCATTTACTTGTACTCTGACTGGTCTACCCATTTACTTGTACTCTGGCTGGTCTGTCCATTTATTTGTACTCTGACTGGTTTACCCATTTACTTGTACTCTGACTGGTCTGTCCATTTACTTGTACTCTGACTGGTCTACCCATTTACTTGTACTCTGACTGGTCTACCCATTTACTTGTACTCTGGCGGGTCTGTCCATTTACTTGTACTCTGACTGGTCTACCCATTTACTTGTACTCTGGCTGGTCTGTCCATTTACTTGTACTCTGGCTGGTCTGTCCATTTACTTGTACTCTGACTGGTCTATCCATTTACTTGTACTCTGACTACTCTATCCATTTACTTGTACTCTGGCTGGTCTGTCCATTTACTTTTACTTTGGCTGGTCTATCCATTTACTTGTACTCTGGCTGGTCTGTCCATTTACTTGTACTCTGACTGGTCTACCCATTTACTTGTACTCTGACTGGTCTATCCATTTACTTGTACTCTGGCTGGTCTGTCCATTTACTTGTACTCTGACTGGTCTACCCATTTACTTGTGCTCTGACTGGTCTACCCATTTACTTGTACTCTGGCTGGTCTATCCATTTACTTGTACTCTGGCTGGTCTGTCCATTTACTTGTACTTTGGCTGGTCTATCCATTTACTTGTACTCTGACTGGTCTATCCATTTACTTGTACTCTGGCTGGTCTATCCATTTACTTGTACTCTGGCTGGTCTGTCTATTTACTTGTACTCTGGCTGGTCTGTCCATTTACTTGTACTCTGGCTGGTCTACCCATTTACTTGTACTCTGACTGGTCTGTCCATTTACTTGTACTCTGACTGGTCTACCCATTTACTTGTACTATAGCTGATCTGTCCATTTACTTGTACTCTGACTGGTCTACCCATTTACTTGTACTCTGACTGGTCTACCCATTTACTTGTACTCTGGCTGGTCTATCCATTTACTTGTACTCTGGCTGGTCTGTCCATTTACTTGTACTCTGACTGGTCTGTCCATTTACTTGTACTCTGGCTGGTCTGTCCATTTACTTGTACTCTGGCTGGTCTGTCCATTTACTTGTATTCTGACTGGTCTGTCAATTTACTTGTACTCTGGTTAGTCTATCAATTTACTTGTACTCTGACTGGTCTGTCCATTTACTTGTACTCTGGCTGGTCTATCCATTTACTTGTATTCTGACTGGTCTGTCAATTTACTTGTACTCTGGTTAGTCTATCCATTTACTTGTACTCTGACTGGTCTGTCAATTTACTTGTACTCTGGTTAGTCTATCCATTTACTTGTAAATTCTGACTGGTCTGTCCATTTACTTGTACTCTGGCTGGTCTATCCATTTACTTGTACTCTGACTGGTCTCTCAATTTACTTGTACTCTGGTTAGTCTATCCATTTATTTGTACTCTGACTGGTCTGTCCATTTACTTGTACTCTGGTTAGTCTATCCATTTACTTGTACTCTGACTGGTCTGTCCATTTACTTGTACTCTGGCTGGTCTGTCCATTTACTTGTATTCTGACTGGTCTGTCCATTTACTTGTACTCTGGCTGGTCTGTCCATTTACTTGTATTCTGGCTGGTCTGTCCATTTACTTGTACTGTGACTGGTCTGTCCATTTACTTGTACTCTGGCTGGTCTGTCCATTTACTTGTACTGTGTCTGGTCTGTCCATTTACTTGTACTCTGACTGGTCTGTCCATTTGCTTGTACTCTGGCTGGTCTGTCCATTTACTTGTACTGTGACTGGTCTGTCCATTTACTTGTACTCTGACTGGTCTACCCATTTACTTGTACTCTGGCTGGTCTGTCCATTTACTTGTACTCTGGCTGGTCTACCCATTTACTTGTACTCTGACTGGTCTACCCATTTACTTGTACTCTGGCTGGTCTGTCCATTTACTTGTACTCTGGCTGGTCTGTCCATTTACTTGTACTCTGACTGGTCTACCTATTTACTTGTACTCTGGCTGGTCTACCCATTTACTTGTACTCTGGCTGGTCTGTCCATTTACTTGTACTCTGGCTGGTCTGTCCATTTACTTGTACTCTGGCTGGTCTGTCCATTTACTTGTGTTCTGGCTGGTCTGTCCATTTACTTGTACTCTGGCTGGTCTACCCATTTACTTGTACTCTGGCTGGTCTGTCCATTTACTTGTACTCTGGCTGGTCTGTCCATTTACTTGTACTCTGACTGGTCTACCCATTTACTTGTACTCTGGCTGGTCTACCCATTTACTTGTACTATGGCTGGTCTGTCCATTTACTTGTACTCTGACTGGTCTACCCATTTACTTGTACTCTGGCTGGTCTACCCATTTACTTGTACTCTGGCTGGTCTATCCATTTACTTGTACTCTGGCTGGTCTGTCCATTTACTTGTACTCTGACTGGTCTGTCCATTTACTTGTACTCTGGCTGGTCTGTCCATTTACCTGTACTCTGACTGGTCTACCCATTTACTTGTACTCTGGCTGGTCTGTCCATTTACTTGTACTATGGCTGGTCTACCCATTTACTTGTACTCTGGCTGGTCTGTCCATTTACTTGTACTCTGACTGGTCTACCCATTTACTTGTACTCTGGCTGGTCTGTCTATTTACTTGTACTCTGGCTGGTCTATCCATTTACTTGTACTCTGGCTGGTCTGTCCATTTACTTGTACTCTGACTGGTCTGTCCATTTACTTGTACTCTGACTGGTCTACCCATTTACTTGTACTCTGACTGGTCTACCCATTTACTTGTACTCTGGCGGGTCTGTCCATTTACTTGTACTCTGACTGGTCTACCATATACTTGTACTCTGGCTGGTCTGTCCATTTACTTGTACTCTGGCTGGTCTGTCCATTTACTTGTACTCTGACTGGTCTATCCATTTACTTGTACTCTGACTACTCTATCCATTTACTTGTACTCTGGCTGGTCTGTCCATTTACTTTTACTTTGGCTGGTCTATCCATTTACTTGTACTCTGGCTGGTCTGTCCATTTACTTGTACTCTGGCTGGTCTATCCATTTACTTGTACTCTGGCTGGTCTGTCCATTTACTTGTACTTTGGCTGGTCTATCCATTTACTTGTACTCTGACTGGTCTATCCATTTACTTGTACTCTGGCTGGTCTATCCATTTACTTGTACTCTGGCTGGTCTGTCCATTTACTTGTACTCTGGCTGGTCTGTCCATTTACTTGTACTCTGACTGGTCTACCCATTTACTTGTACTCTGACTGGTCTGTCCATTTACTTGTACTCTGACTGGTCTACCCATTTACTTGTACTATGGCTGATCTGTCCATTTACTTGTACTCTGACTGGTCTACCCATTTACTTGTACTCTGACTGGTCTACCCATTTACTTGTACTCTGGCTGGTCTATCCATTTACTTGTACTCTGGCTGGTCTGTCCATTTACTTGTACTCTGACTGGTCTGTCCATTTACTTGTACTCTGGCTGGTCTGTCCATTTACTTGTGTTCTGACTGGTCTGTCCATTTACTTGTACTTTGGTTTGTCTGTTTTCAAGGCAATGACTAATCCATATGTACATTCTCCCACAAATATTGTTACTGCACATCTCAACTTTCAATCCTTCTTTCTAAATTTTATCAAATCCCTTTTCTAAGACTACCCAGACTGCTAAAGTAAAGTTAAGTACCATCATCACGCCAAGTGGTGTATAGGGAACATGGTGTTAGCGACCATAAATTTTACAGACATTCAGCACATGATTTTTTGGGTAATGTGGTCGGTATTAGGCTCATGCCACCCAGACTGCTAGAGTATGTTTTTTTTTCTCTTGAATACAACATCTTACATTTTTTAGACTGTGTAGGTGATCTGATCTTCTGTAGATGTATGTTGTCGGAAGACAGCTTGTTGTGGTATTAGGGGTTGTTTTTTTTTCTGTCAGGTACCACATCAGTCTGGGAGCTATGATAGCTCAGTGGTTAGTGAACTGGACTACAAAAGACAGATGTTGGATTCTATTCTGATTGAAGGCTCCCAGGTTCACCCAGCCTTAAATGGGTACTGGATTTTTTTTCTGAAAGAGTAAAGTGGCACGGGCAAAAATGCTGACCACATTGCCTCAAAAATCATGTACCTATGGTCACTAACACCATATTCCCTATACGTCAATTGACGTGACAGAGTTCTTTACTTTTTTACTTTACCACATCAGCCTGGTGTTAATCATGCGTTCCATTAGTTTTCCTTAGA
The DNA here is from genome assembly GCA_032433765.1 of Megaustenia siamemsis. NCBI lineage: Eukaryota > Metazoa > Mollusca > Gastropoda > Stylommatophora > Ariophantidae > Megaustenia > Megaustenia siamemsis. Next base: position 69,488,309 of record JAVIAB010000059.1, read on the forward strand.
GGTACTATAATACTAGGTCTTCTATATCAATATATCTCATCAATGTTAGAATTAAAGAATGCAAGGAAGAGGAAGATATAAAATCATCACCTGCTACATGTGTACTTGTTTTTGGGTGCAACAAGCATAAGGGTGTCACGTAATAGTGTTCTCTTCACTTCTTCATCTTTCAGTGAGATGACATAATCAACACACCCATCGGATGTCTCACGCTCTTCGGAGATGCTGAGACTGGGGTTAGAGTTCACTTCCAGGAGCATTGGTTGCAGGTTCCTCATGAGAATTATGTCAAATCCAAGAACCTAGATTCATGTAAATATGAAATGTGTACGTAATGTGACAAAAAAATGTACGCACATAGGCATGTTTAATGTAAATGGGTAAATGCATAAAGATGCATCAAGATGCATAGAAATGTGAAGCTGCTGTAAACCTGACAATAATATTGAAAATTTAAAAAAAAGGAAAAAGTGGCATGGTAACAGCCTTACGTAGGTGAGAAACAAAACAAATGTAGAGCAACATTTTAGCCAAAAGGCCTTCAGCAGGAACAAACAACAACACAAAAATATATAAGGATATACACAGAAATCTAACTACATTGCTATAATAGGCTAGACTCTCAAAAAGGAAAGTAAGTCACTTCCTTCAGGTCCATCATGTTTAATGTAGGTACTGTGTATTGTTTTCATGAAAAATGTGTACATGTAAAATATGTACATAAGAATATGTATGTGTGAATTATGTACACAGAAGATGTGTATATATGATATGTAAAGTAAGTAAAGAGCCCCGTCACACCAAGCGGCATATAGGGAATATGGTGTTAGTGACCATAATTTTTACAGACCTTTAGCACATTATTTTTGGGGTAATGTGGTCAGTATTACTCCCGTGCCGCTTTACATTCCCAGAAAAAAATCTGGCACCCATTTAAGGCTGGGTGAACCCGGAAGCCGTCGATCAGAATCGAACCTGCTCTTGTCCTTTGTAGTCCAGTTCACTCACCATTGAGCTATCATGGCTCCCTATATATGTTATGTACATATATAAAATTATTATATTTGTAATGCATACATGTGAAATGTGCACATACAAAGTGCATGCATACATGTGTGTGTGTGTGTGTGTGTGAAAGGCATTCAGGTTAAATGTGTACATAAAAAAGTACATATGAAGTACACAATTATGAAATGTGTACATAAGAAATGTGAATTTACATACATAATGTGTTGGATATGAAATCCATGCATGTAAAGTATGAAAATATTAAATGTATAAATGCAAAATGTGTACGTGCAAAAAATAATAAATTTTAAAATGTGTGTTTAATTGGAAAGTGACAAGAAAGTAATTGATTAACAAATAAACTTCTACATTCGAAAGATGAAGATATAAATGTAGGGGTGTTTTTAGGGTAATGAGATGCATTTTCTTTTATTTTTATGTCTGTTTTCTATGCTCAGCACATCACATAGATGAAATACATATGGATGTGAATCATGGACAATAGGACAACAAACAAAAAAAATCACTGGAGTCTGTAGAAATGTGGTTTTACAGAAGAATGTTGAGAATACCATGGACAGCTAAGAAGAGTAATGAAAACATTCTGAAAGAGGCCAAAGCAAAAAGAGAGCTAATTTCCAATATTAGGAAGAAACAATCATAATTTTTTGGCCATGTAATGAAAAGAGAACAACTGGAATATATTGTAACAACTGGGAAAATTGAGGGACGAAGAGATAGAGGAAAGCAAAGACAAAAAATACCAGACAGCTTAAGAGAATGGCTTGGCAGAAGGTCAACAATAGAAATGATAAATAACTGTTGAGATCAAAAATTGAGAGACATGATCACCTATGCCAGCACAATATATCACACAACATTACCAGGCACACACACCTTCATGAAAATGTTATTAATCACCAAAGACACTCCTGTCAAAATATCAACATCAGGCAGGCATACCTATATCAATATTTCATCGCTAAACACAATATAGTACCAATCACTCCCAAACACTGCAAAACACTATCAAGAACCACACTCACATCAATACACTATCTTTAAACACACTTCCATCAAAACACTATCACTAAACACACTCCCATCAAAACACTATCTAAACACACTTCCATCAAAACACTATTACTAAACACACTCTCATGAAAACACTATCACTAAACATATTCCCATCAAAACTATATCACTAAACACACTTCCATCAAAACATTATCACTGAATACACTCACATCAATATACTATGTAAACACACTTCCATCAAAACACTATCATCAAACACTCCATGAAAACACTATCACTAAACACACTCCCATTAAAACACTTTCACTAAACACACTTCCATCAAAACAATCACTAAACACACACCCATCAAAATATCATCATTAAAAAAAACATCATCAGGCAGACACACCTTTATCAATATGCCTTTGGTAAACACACTCCCACAAAAACAAAATCACTAAACACACTTCAATCAAAACACCATCCTCAGACTGACACACTTCATCAATGCATCATCACTAAATACACTCCATGAAAATGCTATCACTAAACACACTCAGATTAAAACACTCACTAAACACACTCCATGCAAAACGGTATCACTAAAAAAAAACTCACATTAAAACACTCACATTAAAACACTCACTAAACACACTCCATGAAAACACTATCACTAAACACACTCACATTAAAACACTCACTAAACACACTCCATGAAAACACTATCACTAAACACACTCCATGAAATCACTAAACACACTCCCATCAAAATACTATCACTAGACACACTCCATGAAAACACTATCACTAAACACACTCACATTAAAACACTCACTAAACACACTCCATGAAAACACTATCACTAAACACACTCACATTAAAACACTCACTAAACACACTCCATGAAAACACTATCACTAAACACACTCCCATCAAAACATCATAGTCAGAAATCTTCCCACCTGAAAACAAGTTGGACCTAACTTTCCTGATGGAAGTGCTGCCTGATGCTCCACCTTCAATTCTCCAGCAACAGCTATCAAAGTCAAGGACACTAAGCGCTCAATCTGACACCACAAAACATCAACATCGTAACCTAACTTTCCTAGCTTTTTTAACACGGCAGACATCTTTTGCTTGCTCCCCTCATCATCCTGTAGAAGATAACATAGATTTTGATCAATTCGTAGACAGAAAACTGAGACTCAGATCATCTCTGATTTCAGAGATTGTTAATTCGTAGACACAAACCAAGATTCAGATAATCTCTGGTTTCAGAGATCATCAATTCATAGACACAAACTGAGACTCAAACCATCTCTGGTTTCAGAGATTGTTAATTCATAGACACAAAACTGAGACTCAGACCATCTCTGGTTTCAGAGATTATTAATTCATAGACACAAAACTGAGACTCAGACCATCTCTGGTTTCAGAGATCATCAATTCATAGACACAAAACTGAGATTCAGACCATCTCTGGTTTCAGAGATTGTTAATTCATAGACACAAAACTGAGACTCAGACCATCTCTGGTTTCAGAGATCATCAATTCATAGACACAAACTGAGATTCAGACCATCTCTGGTTTCAGAGATCATCAATTCATAGACACAAACTGAGACTCAGACCATCTCTGGTTTCAGAAATCATCAATTCATAGACATAAAACTGAGACTCAGACCATCTCTGGTTTCAGAGATCATCAATTCATAGACACAAAACTGAGATTTAGACTATCTCTGGTTTCAGAAATCATCAATTCATAGACACAAACCAAGATTCAGATAATCTTTGGTTTCAGAGATCATCAATTAATAGACACAAACTGAGACTCAGACCATCTCTGGTTTCAGAGATCATCAATTCATAGACACAAAACTGAGATTCAGACCATCTCTGGTTTCAGAAATCATCAATTCATAGACACAAAGCTGAGATTCAGACCATCTCTGGTTTCAGAAATCATCAATTTATAGACACAAAACTGAGATTCAGACCATCTCTGGTTTCAGAAATCATCAATTCATAGACACAAAACTGAGATTCAGAAAGCTGGTGAAGTTCGTTTATTAACTCAATCCCTCCCCAGTAATGGTCAGTCTGTTGCAGTAGTATGCCCTTAGTTTTCCAACATACACTCTCTCCGACTCTTGTGAAATGTCTGAATCTCTCTTTTGAAGTCTTACCATAGCTAATTGTTGAGAAGAGTGGTTATCCACTTTTGAAACCTTGAAATAACCATGTGTTGGAAATACATTGGATTTCTAAATTTTAACTTGACTTGTACGTGTTTTGTGTGTTTTATGTCCTGTTATCATGGTGTCAGGAGGTGTGTGTGGCCATGCGGCTAAAACCACTGTTCCGCTAGCTGAAAAGCGCCGGCATACGGTGTTCAAAGTCCGCGGTAGACAGAAAGTATTTTTTCTATCGGGGGTGAAATAAAAATCCTGAGTCTCACATGACGTGGCGACTGCTTGATCAAGCGGCCTTTATCCCTCGGGTTCTATCATTGCCACCTGACATACACTAGCAATGGTACTATGTGTCGTAAAGATAGTTTTTTTTTTTTTTTAATCATGACTTCCAATGGAAAACAGCTGGTCCTTAGTATTTCTCCAGGCCAACCTCTTTTTTTTTTTCGCTTGCTGTTTCTCAATTGAGGGTTTGCTTTGAGATTCTCTTGTTGTCTTTTCTCATCATACAGGTCGACACATGTCACCCTTCTTTTCTCAATTATAAATGCTATTATTTGGTACATGGCTATTTCTCTTACTTCTGCACTGGTCTAGAATTCATTTCATAGTTATTGTTATTTTAAGGCCGGGTATCACTGCAAATTAATGAAAATTCATAATTGCTCAACCGCCCATGCCAATGGAATCATCCGAATTAAAACTCATTTCAATGAAGGCTCCAAACAAAGAAAGGTAGCTGCTGCAGCTGCCATCATAGCAGCTACAGCACATGCCAAAAGACATAAGGCATGGCAGCACCAAAAGTGAATGCAGCTGAACTGTCCATCATATGACATCATCATTCATTGTAAGCAATCTGAATACAGATACACAATCCGGAAGAAAAGCACAGCTCACAGCGTGCACAGAGCACTAAACTCAATAGCATCAGCAGCAAGCTGGGAATTCACTTCATGTTGTCATACAGCATTAAGTTATAAATTTACGCTGTTTATTATTGTTTGAAAGAAACAGAAAATAAATTAGATACATTTGAAAACAAATGCCTCATAAAAATAATTTGTTTCCTTTAAAGAATAGTAAACAGTGTAAATTTATAACTTTACGATGTATGAAAACATCTGTTATCTTTCTAGAAGGTAAAGATGTAAACACAGTTTAAAAAAAAAGTAAAGAGCTTCGTCACGCCAAGTGGCCTATAGGAAATATGGTGTTAGTGACCATAAATTTTACAGACCTTCGGCACCTGATTTTTGGGGTAATGTGGTCGTATTACGCCTGTGTCACTTTATTTTCCTAGAAAAAAATTCCAGTATCCATTTAAGGCTGGGTGAACCTGGAAGCCGTCGGTTGGGATCGAACCCTACCCATTGTCCTTTGTAGTCCAGTTCAATAACCACTGAGCTATCGTGGCTCCCAAGCTGTAAACATGCACTGTAATTTTTATATATTTTAAAAATATTTTCCTCACCGTATTGCCCAATCACCAACATTACTGCAATTTCTCATAATTTTATGTGTGTCCCTAGCCTATTAAAACACCATATTCCCTATATGCCACATGGCGTGATGAAACTCATAACTTTTACCAGCCTATTACAAAATCTACCTTGTCTGAAATCTTAAAGTCGCTGCTCTTTTTGTTGAGTGAATAATTTGTTAAGTGCATGAAGGTCTCGTGTAGGTTCTTGTTGGTCGGTTGTTCGTAGGGAATAGTGCTAAATCTAGCCAAACCTTCACGACAGATATGGAACTCCAGCGGATCCAGGCACTTGAGGACAACATAAATACGGAGGTCAAACTTGTATCTGAGGAATGTATCAGATTATGTCAATTTATGGACTGGTCAAGAAATTGTGAAAGCTGGTCATTAACCCTAGATTACGATTCCGTATTATAAATTACCTCATCAAATACAAATTCTTAAAATCTGACAATTTGTCATGGTAAAATATTTTCCCCCTTCATGTACCTTCCTAATTACTACATCCGGTGACCCCTGATTGTTCGATTTGTTTCTATTGGTGTTGGATATTTTGTTATCATTACATGAGGTAAAAATGACTACTCTATCGTAAAATGTGACTACTTTTTTTATTATAAAATTCATCAAATTGTCAAGAAATTTGTTTCTCCTCTAGTTTTCTCCACCTTGACCGGAGAAATTTCCCTGTCTGTCGGCGTTTACATCAAATAAACCTTTGAAACATGGGATAGGCAAGCGAGCAATGTTCTGAGCATCCCGAACATCATGCTGGATTCTTTGACTGCCAACAGCTGTGTTAATAGACACAGTAATATTTCCTGTAGACACTGCACGATGTATTTGAAATTTTTGCTGTAAAATGAATCTAAGCCAGGAAATGATTACAGCATCCGAGTTCTGTGTCTATTCTTGGGTAAACACACAGAATTCTAGCACATTTTCAAAGGAAATACTATTTTTAGAATTCAAAATGTTACAGTTAGGTGGTAGTAATTTTTACTATGGGGTCATGAACATGTTTTCCAGATAGGCGTTGTAATCAAGGCTTGAAATTTAGTGTCTACATAGTGTGTATGTGTGTGTGTGTGTATGTATGTATGTATGTGTACAGAACGAGAGAAAGAAAGGTGAGTGAAAGAGAGGAAAGAAGATATATATATATATATATAAGAGAGGAAGACCCAGAGAGACACTGTGAGAAGAAGACTGATGAGAGAGCAAGAGCAGCAAATAGGCTCCCTCAGTGAGATAGAGCTGCTTTCACAGAACAGAGACAAATGGTGCGATTTGATAAAATATCTTTAAAAGAATTGAAAACTGCTAGAATGGAAATTTAGATAAGAGAAGGAGTATCTTGGTCTACGCCGTATGGGCCGGCTATAGCTCGAAAGGTCAATAGACAGACAGACAGGCAGGCAGGCAGGCAGGCAGACAGGATGGATGGATGGATGGGTGGATGGGAGGATGGGTATTTGGGTGGATGGGTGGATGGATGGATGGATGGATGGATGGATGGATGGATGGATGGATGGATGGATGGATGGATGGATGGATGGATGGATGGATGGATGGATGGATGGATGGATGGATGGATGGATAGATAGAGTGGGAGAAACATGGGGTGAGAGAAATAGTAAGTGAGAGGGGTAAAGGGATAGAGACAGGAAGAATGGTAGAGAAGGAGGAAGAGATAAGGAAATATCTTAACAGTAACAATGGGATACCACTGACTTATCAATGAGGAAGACATCACTGAGATATTCTTGTACCACATGACTTCTGTTGGCGTAGTTGCTGTAACTAAGAGGGTCTTCAAGTAAGTAGATTCCTTGACCCTGAGACCCCTCACTAGGTTTCACGATGTAAACTGGCTTGCGTTTTGACTTACTTTCATTGGCTAATTTAACCTGAAGGAATACAGGGAAGATAACTGTTAGTAATTTTTGTTGCGTGCAGCTGGTTATGATGTAATGAATGAAAATCTAAAAGAAAAGGAAAAAGGGGTATGGTACAGCTTATGTAGGTGAGGAACAAATCAAAATTAGAACGTTTTGGCTCAGTAAGCTTTAGCCAGAACAATAAACACAACAACAAAATTTTTTTTTTACGTTTGCCAGCTTTCACCTCTGGCAAAGTCCCTAGAGACTAGGCGACTGAATTTTTCATGTTAATCCATTTTTCCCTGGCAGTAGTGTGCACAGGGGTCCCTCGCAGCACAATCAGATAAATCTTTAGAGATACTCTTTTTTTCCGTCGATGAGTAATTGACGTTTAAAGCTGAGCTTCGCTACTGAGACCTAGGGTGGTTGCCACAGAAAGAAATCACTAATAAAAATTCCTGAATCATTTCAGAGGAGGAGGTAGTTTACAGCACTCTGGAACAATCACAAACAATCAACAACAGAAAAAAAAAAACACAATATATGGTTGGAAGCAGGATTGAATCTTCATTCCTTGGAACAGCGCCTTACCACGAGAAACCAAATGCTTGAGCACCCATCCAACTCAGCTATCTAAGAACAATAGCTATCATTGGCGATGTCTTTCATGCAGGTGTACTCATGAATATATCATATGGTTAAGATCACAACTCTGGAATAAATTGTGTATCTGTATTTTTCCTAGTAAGACAAGTATCACCCGGATAGGGTAGGGCTGAATACTTGTGTTGCAGACAGAGTTCTAGAACAAAACAGCATGAATAGTAGTTTCCAGTGGTTTAGACTTTTTTTACTCCTATTCTGTGAATTACCCACCAGGATTGTCATAATTCTCTTTGGTGATTTATCCATCAGGATTGTCATGATTCTGTTCTGTGATTTACCCACCTGGATTGTCATGATTCTCTTCTGTGATTTGTCCACCAGGATTGTCATGATTCTCTTCTGTGAATTACCCACCAGGATTGTCATGATTCTCTTCTGTGAATTACCCACCAGGATTGTCATGATTCTCTTCTGTGAATTACCCACCAGGATTGTCATGATTCTCTTCTGTGAATTACCCACCAGGATTGTCATGATTCTCTTCTGTGATTTGTCCACCAGGATTGTCATGATTCTCTTCTGTGATTTGTCCACCAGGATTGTCATGATTCTCTTCTGTGATTTGTCCATCAGGATTGTCATGATTCTCTTCTGTGATTTGTCCATCAGGATTGTCATGATTCTCTTCTGTGATTTGTCCATCAGGATTGTCATGATTCTCTTCTGTGATTTGTCCACCAGGATTGTCATGATTCTTTTCTGTGAATTGTCCATCAGGATAGCAACACATCTTTTAAGTGAACGACTCATTGCTGTTATCATGACCCTCCTGCCTGAATATTTGATTAAGTTCTATCAACTGTTCATTTATCTTTGTGATTCTCTCCAAAGCTTGCCTTTGGTCTCAATTTTTTTTAACCTGGGGTGGGATATAAGACAGTAGAAGATTACTGCATTTGTGTTAGACAGCTGTGCTTGATAATTCATGGAGGCCTCGGTAGCCTAGTTGGGAAAACCACACAACTAGGCTACCAACATTCAGACAACCTGTGTTCGATTCACGCTGGAAGCAGTCTGAACTGTACTCGTTGGAAAAAAAATACCCCCGCGGTCGACCCAGCCACTGGCAGAAATGGGTACCATGGTAGTACTCTAGGAAGGTGAGGAATGCCACCTCGCATGAGTTTTGATGCTTGAAGTGACACTATCTAGAAGTCTCTGAACACTTCTGGATGAGTGGCCGAGCACATATGGGTGGAAACTTGCGTGCAAAGATGCCAATTTAAGTCTCGTACTTTACTTTACTTTATCTTTATCTTGTGCTTTCTGTTCATGAATTTCTAAACACATTACAGATTTTCTCAATTCAGTTGTCAATGATTCTTGTAAGCTGGCCACGAAATCGTGTAATTTCAGCACTTGAAGCCAAATCCCATAAACTTGTTTCAGAGTTTCATTTCCATCTACATGTTTTTCTGAAAATGGTTTATTTTTATCATCAAATTTATATAATCATTTACATTGTCATATTTACTTACGACAAATTTCAAATACAGAAAAATCTAGAATATGAAAACATTTTACGCGAATGCAAATTCATCAAAATGGTATGGCAAAAGCCAGGTTCTTGGAAAGAAATTGTACTTTGCAGGAAATACTGTTTTCATGAACTCCAGCCATCTGAATGTGTTGACTTTGCTAAAGATCTTTCCTGATCCTGAGAAAAGAAAGTATCAAAGAGAACACTTCCATGGAAGTAGATTGATACTGTGATACTGCTAATGACAAGTTTTGTTCTTCTCTATTTATATTTGTATACCTGACCACCATTTTGAGGGCAGTGTAGCCATGCTGTGAAATCCACTGTTTCAATGGCTGAAAAGGTGATATATGGTGTTTGAAAACCAATGGTAGACAGAAGGAATTTTTTCAAATTGGGGATGAAATAAAAATCCGGAGTGTCACATATCGAGGTGACTGCTTTGACCAAGCGGCCTTTATACTTCTGGTCCTATCAGCCCCCCCCCACCCCCTCCCCCCTCCTACATACACCAGCAATAGTAATATGTGTCGCAAAAATAGACGACCATATTCAACTCAATAAAGTTGTTAGTACAGCAATCTCTTTATTGATCATACAGAATGATTTGTATACACTGCATGGGCTCAATACCACAACAACAATCATGTTTCAAAAATGCAATAAATTGCTTCCATAATATCATAGATTGGTTTCAAGAATGTCATATTTTTGCCAGCAATGTCATAAATTACTTCCAATAATGTTATAAATTTGTTCCAGCAAAGTCATAAACTGGTTCCAACAGTGTCATATTTGTTCCAAAAATTTCATAAACTGGTTCCAACAATGTCATATTTGTTCCAAAAATTTCATAAACTGGTTCCAACAATGTCATATTTGTTCCAAAAATTTCATAAACTGGTTCCAACAGTGTCATATTTGTTCCAAAAATTTCATAAACTGGTTCCAACAATGTCATATTTGTTCCAAAAATGAAATAAATTGGTTCCAAAAAGTGTGCTAAGTTTGTTCTGACAGGTCATAAACTAGTTCCAACAATGTCATTGTACCAGTTCCACCAATGTCATTGTACCAGTTCCAACAATGTCAGAAACTGGTTTCAACAAGTCAGAAATTGGTTAAAACAAATATCATAAACTCATCCAAATAATGTCATACTGGTTCTAATTATGTAAAATATTAGTTTTAATAGTGTCATATATTTGTTCTGACATTGTTATATATTGGCTCCAACAGTGTCATGCTGGTTCTAACAAGGTCATAACTTGGTTCAAATAATATAATTAAATGGTTCCAGCAATGTATTAATTGGTTCCTATAATATCATACAAATTACAATCTGGCCTGTAAAATGCCAGCAATGGGTGTCTAAAGGTATGAACATCTCACATATGAATCTGCAGACTGTCATTGACTAGAATGAAACAAACCATTTTTTAACTGAATTTAACAGCAGTGCTAGACTAATAGAACAAAGAAATATGTGTTAGCACTTGAAAAAATTGACAGACAATTGTACCAGTGCTAGACTAACCTGGAAACTTGTTGATTTGACCAGAGTAAACTTCTGATTGGTCAGAAAAACCGATGGCATGCCACGTGATGTCACAGATGTGGTCACGACGCTGTAAGGGGAACTGGTTATTGGTTGGAAGAATAACAGATTTCAGACAGGTGAAAATGGTTACATTTTAAAAAAATATTATAAAATGATGTATAGTATTGAATTAAATTCATTTTTATAATTATTCTTCTTCTATCTTTCAACTGTTAAAACATAAATCCATAAGGTGTTAGACAAGGTTGTGTGCTGTCACCAGATTTGTTTAATATTTATAGTGAGATTATTTTAAGATCCATAAGGGGCATGCCTGGAATAACAATTGGAGGTCATAATATAAATAATCTAAGGTATGCTGATGATACAGTATTAATTGCTAAGAGTGAAAATGAGTTACAAGAAATGTTGGACATTATAGTGAAAGAAAGCAAAAATAAGGACTCAGCCTTAATAGCAAAAAGACAGAGGTAATGGTAACAACAAAGAAAAAGACATCACCTGAGTGCAAAATAAAGACAAGTGGAACAATATTAAAACAGGTAAATGAATTTAAATATTTGGGAACTTTGTTAACCTCAGACGGAAGATGTACAAAAGAGGTGAGATGCAGAATGGCTCAGGCAAACAAAAGCAGCTTTCCAAAAATGAGGAAAATACTATGCAATCCATTTTTGACAATAGAAACAAGAAAAAGAGTTCTTAAAAAATTACGTAGAGCCAGTCTTAACATATGGATGCGAGTCATGGACAATAGGACAACAGACAGGAAAATCACTGGAGTCTGTAGAAATGTGGTTTTACAGAAGAATGTTGATAATACCATGGACAGCTAAGAAGAGTAATGAAGATGTTCTGAGAGAGGTCAGAGCAAAAAGAGAGCTAATTTCCAATGTTAGGAAGAGACAATCATCATTTTTTGGCCATGTAGTGAGAAGAGAACAACTGGAATATATTGTAACAACTGGAAAAATTGAGGGACGAAGAGATAGAGGGAAGCAAAGAGAAAAAATAACAGACAGCTTAAGAGAGTGGCTTAGCAGAAGGTCAACAACAGAAATGATAAATAGCTGCCGAGATTGAAAATTGTGGAGAGACATCATCATCTATGCCAGTAGGCCTGGTACTTGATGATGATGATGATCTTTCAACTCTCTGTGGAGCATAGGTTTTCAACAAATATTTCCAATCGGTTCTGTTTCCTGCCATTCTTGTAAGATCATTCCTTGTCTTCCCCATCATCTTCATCTCTGCTTCCATCCGTCTTCTCCAAGAATATTTTGGTCTTCCTCTTTGTCTTCTTCCTTGGGGATTCAAAAAAACGGGCCTGTTGTGTAATACTCACAACAATTGGCTTCTGTAGTGTGTGTCCTATCCAGCGCCATCGTCATTGCTATATTTTTTTTTATTACTAGTATCAATTTTCAGTGCTTCTGTCATCAACCAGATATATGTAGCATGTCAGTTATAGTAGAGCAGCACTATTGCCAAAAGCTGATCACACTGGTTCAGCAATGTCGTTTGAATTGTTAAACAGAAATGACATGGTAAAATCATTAGCTTTGCTGGCTGAATGGTTAATGTGTTCGCTTCCTGATCAGAACAGTTCGGGTTCAATTCTCAGAAGTAGTAGATTTTTTTATCGACAAAGCTCCGGGGTTCACCCAGTTAAAAAAAAATGGGTACCAGATCTTTTTCTGGGAAATGACGGCAACCTGGAGTAATAACAACCACATCACTCAAAAATGTGCAGTGATCATGGGAAAATATGTCACTATAACCATATTCCCCATGTGACATGGAGGAAACCTTTTCTATAAAAAGTTAGGTAACCAGTCAAAGAATAGATAGGACAAAGTTGTTGATGCTGGATAGGACAAAGTTGTTGATACTGGATAGAACAAAGACAATGGCACAAGGTAGGACAAAGACAATGGTACTAGGTAGGACAAAGACAATGGCACTAGGTAGGACAAAGACAATGGTACTAGGTAGGACAAAGACAATGGTACTAGTAGGACAAAGACAATGGTACTAGGCAGGACAGAGACAATGGTACTAGGTAGGACAAAGACAATGGTACTAGGTAGGACAAAGACAATGGTACTAGGTGGGACAAAGACAATGGTACTAGGTAGGACAAAGACAATGGTACTAGGTAGGACAAAGACAATGGTACTAGGTGGGACAAAGACAATGGTACTAGGCAGGACAGAGACAATGGTACTAGGTAGGACAAAGACAATGGTACTAGGTGGGACAAAGACAATGGTACTAGGCAGGACAGAGACAATGGTACTAGGTAGGACAAAGACAATGGTACTAAGTAGGACAAAGACAATGGTACTAGGCTGGACAGAGACAATGGTACTAGGTAGGACAAAGACAATGGTACTAGGTAGGACAAAGACAATGGTACTAGGTAGGACAAAGACAATGGCACTAGGTAGGACAAAGACAATGGTACTAAGTAGGACAAAGACAATGGTACTAGGTAGGACAAAGACAATGGCACTAGGTAGGACAAAGACAATGGTACTAGGTAGGACAAAGACAATGGTACTAGGTAGGACAAAGACAATGGCACTAGGTAGGACAAAGACAATGGTACTAGGTAGGACAAAGACAATGGCACTAGGTAGGACAAAGACAATGGTACTAGGTAGGACAAAGACAATGGCACTAGGTAGGACAAAGACAATGGTACTAGGTAGGACAAAGACAATGACACTAGGTAGGACAAAGACAATGGTACTAGGTAGGACAAAGACAATGGCACTAGGTAGGACAAAGACAATGGCACTAGGTAGGACAAAGACAATGGTACTAGGTAGGACAAAGACAATGGCACTAGGTAGGACAAAGACAATGGCACTAGGTAGGACAAAGACAATGGCACTAGGTAGGACAAAGACAATGGTACTAGGTAGGACAAAGACAATGGTACTAGGTAGGACAAAGACAATGGTACTAGGTAGGACAAAGACAATGGCACTAGGTAGGACAAAGACAATGGTACTAGGTAGGACAAAGACAATGACACTAGGTAGGACAAAGACAATGGTACTAGGTAGGACAAAGACAATGGTACTAGGCAGGACAGAGACAATGGTACTAGGTAGGACAAAGACAATGGTACTAGGTAGGACAAAGACAATGGTACTAAGTAGGACAAAGACAATGGTACTAGGCAGGACAGAGACAATGGTACTAGGTAGGACAAAGACAATGGTAATAGGTAGGACAAAGCCAATGGTACTAGGTAGGACAAAGACAATGGTACTAAGTGGGACAAAGACAATGGTACTAGGCAGGACAGAGACAATGGTACTAGGCAGGACAGAGACAATGGTACTAGGTGGGACAAAGACAATGGTAATAGGTAGGACAAAGACAATGGTACTAGGTAGGACAAAGACAATGGTACTAAGTAGGACAAAGACAATGGTACTAGGCAGGACAGAGACAATGGTACTAGGTAGGACAAAGACAATGGTACTAGGCTGGACAAAGACAATGGTACTAGGTAGGACAAAGACAATGGTACTAGGTAGGACAAAGACAATGGTACTAGATCAGATAAAGACAATGGCACTAGGTAGGACAGAGACAATGGTACTAGGCTGGACAAAGACAATGGTACTAGGCTGGACAAAGACAATGGTACTAGGTAGGACAGAGACAATGGCACTAGGCTGGACAAAGACAATGGTACTAGGCTGGACAAAGACAATGGTACTAGGTAGGACAGAGACAATGGCACTAGGCTGGACAAAGACAATGGTACTAGGTAGGACAGAGACAATGGTACTAGGTAGGACAGAGACAATGGTACTAGGCTGGACAAAGACAATGGTACTAGGTAGGACAGAGACAATGGTACTAGGTAGGACAGAGACAATGGTACTAGGTAGGAC
This sequence comes from Megaustenia siamemsis, assembly GCA_032433765.1. NCBI lineage: Eukaryota > Metazoa > Mollusca > Gastropoda > Stylommatophora > Ariophantidae > Megaustenia > Megaustenia siamemsis. Next base: position 69,503,525 of record JAVIAB010000059.1, read on the forward strand.
AAAGACAATGGTACTAGGTAGGACAGAGACAATGGTACTAGGCTGGACAAAGACAATGGTACTAGGTAGGACAGAGACAATGGTACTAGGCTGGACAAAGACAATGGTACTAGGTAGGACAGAGACAATGGTACTAGGTAGGACAGAGACAATGGTACTAGGTAGGACAAAGACAATGGTACTAGGTAGGACAGAGACAATGGCACTAGGCTGGACAAAGACAATGGCACTAGGCTGGACAAAGACAATGGTACTAGGTAGGACAGAGACAATGGTACTAGGCTGGACAAAGACAATGGTACTAGGTAGGACAAAGACAATGGTACTAGGCTGGACAAAGACAATGGTACTAGGCTGGACAAAGACAATGGTACTAGGTAGGACAGAGACAATGGCACTAGGCTGGACAAAGACAATGGTACTAGGTAGGACAGAGACAATGGTACTAGGTAGGACAGAGACAATGGTACTAGGCTGGACAAAGACAATGGTACTAGGCTGGACAAAGACAATGGTACTAGGTAGGACAGAGACAATGGCACTAGGCTGGACAAAGACAATGGTACTAGGTAGGACAGAGACAATGGTACTAGGTAGGACAGAGACAATGGTACTAGGCTGGACAAAGACAATGGTACTAGGTAGGACAGAGACAATGGTACTAGGTAGGACAGAGACAATGGTACTAGGTAGGACAAAGACAATGGTACTAGGTAGGACAGAGACAATGGTACTAGGCTGGACAAAGACAATGGTACTAGGTAGGACAAAGACAATGGTACTAGGCTGGACAAAGACAATGGTACTAGGTAGGACAGAGACAATGGTACTAGGTAGGACAGAGACAATGGTACTAGGTAGGACAAAGACAATGGTACTAGGTAGGACAGAGACAATGGCACTAGGCTGGACAAAGACAATGGCACTAGGCTGGACAAAGACAATGGTACTAGGTAGGACAGAGACAATGGTACTAGGCTGGACAAAGACAATGGTACTAGGTAGGACAAAGACAATGGTACTAGGCTGGACAAAGACAATGGTACTAGGCTGGACAAAGACAATGGTACTAGGTAGGACAGAGACAATGGCACTAGGCTGGACAAAGACAATGGTACTAGGTAGGACAGAGACAATGGTACTAGGTAGGACAGAGACAATGGTACTAGGCTGGACAAAGACAATGGTACTAGGCTGGACAAAGACAATGGTACTAGGTAGGACAAAGACAATGGTACTAGATTGGACAAAGACAATGGCACTAGATTGGACAAAGACAATGGTACTAGGTTGGACAAAGATAATGGTACTATGTTTGACAAAGATAATGGCACTAGATAAGACAGAGTTAATGGCACTAGGTAGGACAAAGATAATGGCAGTAGATTAGACAATAACGCTAGGTAGGACAAAGGTATTTGTACTAGATTGCACAATGACAATAGCACTAGATAGGACAAAGATAATGGCACTAGATTGGACAAAGACAATTGTACTAGGTAGGACAAAGATAATAGTACCAAGTGGGACAAAGACAATGGCACTAAGTAGGACAAAGACAATGGCACTAGGTAGGACATACACTGAAATGGGCCAACTGAGAGTATTATATTTTATATGACAGACTCCTTTGAAATCCACAGAGAGAAGACAGAGTGAGCAAAGGTTCTTTTCACACCTTGGTAGACATATGGGGTATATAGAGAACCTATATTTCATTAATATTTTCAGTAATAAAGAAAAGACGATGGTCATATGTTGGACATGTGATGAGAAGAGATAATAACCGAATAGCAAAGCAAGCCCTCATGTAGGAAACAACAGGTAAGAGGAAAGAGGAAGACCCAGAGAGACACTGAGAAGAACATTGATGAGAGAGGCAAGAGCAGCAGGAATCGGCTCCCTCAATGAGATACAGCTGCTTGCACAGAACAGAGACAAATGGCGAGATTTGATAAAATATCTTTAAAAGAATTGAAAACTGCTAGAATAAAAATTTAGATAAGAGAAGGAGTATCTTGATCTACGCCCTATGTGCCGGCTACGGCTCGAAAGGTCAATAGATAGATATTTCATTGATCTATAGCACATTTTGGTTGACATTGCCAGTATCATGCCAGACCACCTATTCTTCATGGACAAATCTCCGGTACCCATTTTAAACATTTTTAATGGCTGACTGAACCCAAAGATTTGCTGATTGAAAAAAAAAAGCAATTTGCCACATGTGGTAATTAAAGATGAACATTTCTGCTCAAGGATGATGCACACTAACCACTTAGCCATTGAGTCTGCTGGAAGACAAACAATTGATGATCAAAAATACTTGGAGAAGAGAGGTGGAAACAGAGATGAGAAGATAGAAAAGACATGAGAAATCAAGAAGACTTAAGAGACCTTTGATATAAAAAAAACCTGTGTATTTTAGGAAGCTGAAAGAAAAGAAGGGGAATTTTGTATACCTTTTAACAAGTTAATCTTGTAGCATAAAAGATAAAACAGTTTACCTGAACTCTGTCATTCCAAATCATAAAACATCATCATCATCATCAAGTACTGGGCCTGCTGGTGTAGGTGATCATGTCTTTCAACAACTTTCTATCTCGACAGTTATTTATCATTTCTGTTGTTGACCTTCTGCCAAGCCATTCTCTTAAGCTGTCTAGTATCTTTTCTCTTTGCTTCCCTCTATCTCTTGTCCCTCATTTTCCCACTTGTTACAATATATTCCCGCTGTTCCTTCTTATTACATGGCCAAAAAATGATGATTGTTTCTTCCTAATATTGGATATTAGTAGCTCTTGTTCTGCTTTGGCCTCTTTTGGAACGTTTTCATTACACTTCTTAGCTATTTATGGTGTTCTCAACATTCTTCTGTGAAAACACATTTCAACAACTTCCAGTGATTTTCTTGTCCTTGTTCTATTGTCCATGATTCATATCCATATATTATGACTGGCTCTACATAACATTTAAGAACTCTTTTTCTTGTTTCATAGAACAAGAAAATTGTAATATTCCAGCAGCTGGATAGTGTTACTAGACATCAGGATTCCATACATTACTACTTTGTATGAGTCCTGCTTTCAACCAGACATTTATTTTATTATACTGAGCGTCTCACTTGCTACGGAAGTGTTTCCTCAATAATTATTTTCTTCTTTTGGTGCAAATGGTGATGACTTGCAGCATGTGTTATAATGTCATCACATTTCTTATAGAATGAGGCGAGTCCATTTCAAATTTCCTTGCAATTTCCTCATTGGTGACAAAATTATTACAGAAATGCCTGGTTCTGTAGCAGGTGAGATACCCTATACAATTTTGAAAATTAGTCACAATATTGTGTCCTGCATTTTGTGTGTAAAATCCTGATTTTCATATAAAATTTTCTGCTTCTCTTTTTATTTGCATCTAGTAACCATACCTCTGGATGCTTACGCAGAATAAAAGGATGGAAATGACAGGACAAAATCACTAACATAGAATTATGGAAATGTACCAGTCAAATACCAGTGGATAAGAGATACAGTGAAGACGATGGCGCTGGATAGGACACACACTGCAAAAACCAACTGAGAGTGTTACACAACAGGTCCTTTTTGGAATCCCCAGAGGAAAAGACAAAGAGGAAGACCAAGAAATTCTTGGAGAAGACAGATAGAAGCAGAGATGATAGGAAGATATAGAATGATCTTAAAAGAATGGCAAGAAAAAGAACAACTTGGAAAGTGTTTGTTGAAGACCTATGCTCCACAGGGAGCTGAAAGTGTTTGTTGAAGACCTATGCTCCACAGGGAGCTGAAAGTGTTTGTTGAAGACCTATGCTCCACAGGGAGCTGAAAGTGTTTGTTGAAGACCTATGCTCCACAGGGAGCTGAAAGTGTTTGTTGAAGACCTATGCTCCACAGGGAGCTGAAAGTGTTTGTTGAAGACCTATGCTCCACAGGGAGCTGAAAGTGTTTGTTGAAGACCTATGCTCCACAGGGAGCTGAAAGTGTTTGTTGAAGACCTATGCTCCACAGGGAGCTGAAAGGTAGAAGAAGAAGAACCCTACATCTGAAACTTCAATATACCCAAATTTGAGTTATGTTATGTTATGTTATGATATGTTATGATATGTTGTGTGTGTTGAGTTGTGTTGTGTTAAAATAGGATCATCATCACAACACTCCGGACACACCCATAGGTGCTCTGATCTTCTCCCCAAAATGTCCATCAGTACACAACGACTAATTTGTGCCAGTCCGGTGTTGGTTGACAAATCCTCTCATTCATCCAGAACATCGCTCTGTTCTAACAACACTGGTCTTCACTCCCAATTCCTCCCTTAGTTTGTCTATTCATACAAAAAAATATCTCTTTTGTCTCCCATGTTGAATGTTTTTTGTTTTCTTGTGAACTCTTGACATGGCCTTCCCTCAGTGATTAGTCTGTCAGAACTTTTTGATGAGCCAGTCCCGTTGAGTTTTAAGTCACTTTCTTCTTTGTTTCTTACAAACTATATTCTTTCAATGTTATTCTTTCATGGCCTTTCTGTTGTTTTGCTGCTGTATTCCTACAACTATTTTTGTCTACATTGTGCCCCATTTAAAAAGGCATTAAATGACTATAGTTGTCTTGTTTTGTGTTTAACTATTATCCTCTGTGTTATCACCACCTTTCGGACCAACAATCGACTTAACTACAGCATTATTTTTGTACTGGGTTTGCCATCCACCTTTGATCAATATTCTTTTGCCTAGATTAGTCAGTCTAAGTGATGAAGTAGGATTTTGATAATTTCAGACTCACTGATATGTATACAAGCAGTCTGTCAGCTATGAGTTTCTGTTGGTATCAACTCAAGAGTTGTCCTACATCTTAAGCACCTTATTTAGTTATTTTGATATGCCTTATACAGCAGATACAAATAAATTCACCAAAGAACAATAACTAACATTTTTTTATATTAATGCTGAGCTCACTTACCTCCCTCCATCCTAAATCACGAATAACCAATCGCAGAACATCAATATTGCTTCGTGCCTTGTTGGTATCGATTGTGACAATATTATCAGGGACCACACTTGATATCTGTTTAGCTTCTCTCTTCTTCTTCTTCAGAAATGTAATCGAGTCAATTCCCTTCTTTTTGCAATTACTTCCTGTCTTAACTCTGTCATGTATGGTTCTAGCTTAATCAACTGCCGCAAGCGCCTATTGGCCTCTTCATCACTTCGTAGAATGCTCATTTTTTCCACCACACATCCTGGTCACTAATTTCTGAAAATAGATCAATATTTTCAAAAACTGTTAATGAAAAAAACATGCCAAATCATTGAAAAAGTGATCAATACATTCCAACAAGGAAATAATTCTAAATGCAACATAAGCACAACACAACTCTACAATACAATCTTCATTAAAATTTGTTACTACCAATTCTGCACTTGAACGCTAGATAAGCAGTTGGAAAAGAACCAGCAATAAAATGAAATATATTTGACAAATGGCAGGAAATGGTTTGAAAGATAAGATCAAAAGTGAAGAGTTTATGTTTAAAAATCTAGAAATAATTCCTGCTATCAAATACATAAAGAAACTACAGATAAAATTGTTCAGCAACACGATAAGAGAAAGAAATACATTTTATGACACAACAAGCCTTCAACAAATGCTAAAAAAGAAAAGGACCCACGGATCAACCATGAACACAGTGGGGATTGACTGAATATGTCAAATACTACCAACATAACAGAAGAGCAAAGTATATATCTCCTTAAGGTGCAAATGAGGGTGGATAGACAAGAGAAAAGGCATTTTTAATTTAAAATCTCAACCACTTCAATACAAGTACTTTTATATCAAGAGATCCCACCACTTCAATACAAGTACTTTTATATCAAGAGATCCCACCACTTCAATACAAGTACTTTTATATCAACAGATCCCACCACTTCAATACAAGGACTTCTATATCAACAGATCCCACCACTTCAATACAAGTACCTTTATATCAACAGATCCCACCACTTCAATACAACGACTTCTATATCAAGAGATCCCACCACTTCAATACAAGTACTTTTATATCAAGAGATCCCACCACTTCAATACAAGGACTTCTATATCAATAGATCCCACCACTTCAATACAAGTACTTTTATATCAACAGATCCCACCACTTCAATACAAGGACTTCTATATCAACAGATCCCACCACTTCAATACAAGTACTTTTATATCAACAGATCCCACCACTTCAATACAAGTACTTTTATATCAAGAGATCCCACCACTTCAATACAAGGACTTCTATATCAACAGATCCCACCACTTCAATACAAGTACTTTTATATCAACAGATCCCACCACTTCAATACAACGACTTCTATATCAAGAGATCCCACCACTTCAATACAAGTACTTTTATATCAAGAGATCCCACCACTTCAATACAGTACTTTTATATCAAGAGATCCCACCACTTCAATACAAGTACTTTTATATCAACAGATCCCACCACTTCAATACAAGGACTTCTATATCAACAGATCCCACCACTTCAATACAAGTACCTTTATATCAACAGATCCCACCACTTCAATACAACGACTTCTATATCAAGAGATCCCACCACTTCAATACAAGTACTTTTATATCAAGAGATCCCACCACTTCAATACAAGGACTTCTATATCAATAGATCCCACACTTCAATACAAGTACTTTTATATCAACAGATCCCACCACTTCAATACAAGGACTTCTATATCAACAGATCCCACCACTTCAATACAAGTACTTTTATATCAACAGATCCACCACTTCAATACAAGTACTTTATATCAAGAGATCCCACCACTTCAATACAAGGACTTCTATATCAACAGATCCCACCACTTCAATACAAGTACTTTTATATCAACAGATCCCACCACTTCAATACAACGACTTCTATATCAAGAGATCCCACCACTTCAATACAAGTACTTTTATATCAAGAGATCCCACCACTTCAATACAAGGACTTCTATATCAACAGATCCCACCACTTCAATACAAGTACTTTTATATCAAGAGATCCCACCACTTCAATACAAGGACTTCTATATCAGCAGATCCCACCACTTCAATACAAGTACTTTTATATCAACAGATCCCACCACTTCAATACAAGGACTTCTATATCAACAGATCCCACCACTTCAATACAAGGACTTCTATATCAACAGATCCCACCACTTCAATACAAGGACTTCTATATCAACAGATCCCACCACTTCAATACAAGGACTTTTATATCAACAGATCCCACCACTTCAATACAACTACTTTTATATCAACAGATCCCAGATCCCACCACTTCAATACAAGGACTTCTGTATCAACATATCCCACCACTTCAATACAAGGACTTCTATATCAACAGATCCCACCACTTCAATACAAGGACTTGTATAAACCACCCTACCATAGCAATGATTACGTTACCTCGCTGACAAGCCAGTTTTATGAACCTGTTGCCATTGAACCTAAATGAGGGTAGGGCAGGGCCAATAACAGGTCTTCATCAGCTTTGGCCGTTTTGGCGCCCGGGTCGATCGTAGGTCGTGTTCCTCCATCATGATTGACAGGAACATCACAACAAGAATATGAATACAAAATGCAATCCTCGTTTCGTTGGACACAATTATAAGTATAAATTCAAAGCACTTGAGATTAGCATCTTAGCAAGATTGTGAGCAACTTTAGTAGTAGCCTCCGTCAGTCATAGTTGACTATGGATTTTCAGCGCCCCTAGAAATGTTATTTTTTCCTTTCTTTTCTTTCGTCGTGTATTCTCTTTCTCTATGAATCTGTCTGCTTTTTCTCTGAGGTGAACTTTAGAGTGTGTTTCCAGAGATTGCGGTCTGCAGCTATGTCTTCCCATGCTGCAGGGTTCATGTTCAGATTCTTCATGTCACGTTTACACACATCTACAAATCAAAGATTTGGGCGCCCCCTAGTTCTTTTACCATATGCCAGTTGTCCGTAGAGTATATCTTTTGGTATGCGGCCATCTTCATACGGTGTACATGGCCAAGCCAGCGTAACCTACGTTGTTTGAGCAGCGTGTAGATATTCGGTAGGCCTGTGCGAGTCAGGACCTCCACGTTTGTCACTTGTAGCAACTTGTACTGACAGTAATTTAATGATAATTATCTAGGAAGGAAACAATCATCATTTTTTGGCCATGTAATGAGAAGAGAACAACTGGAATATATTGTAACAACTGGAAAATTGAGGGACGAAGAGATAGAGGGAAGCAAAGAGAAAAAAATAACAGACAGCTTAAGAGAATGGCTTGGCAGAAGGTCAACAACAGAAATGATAAATAGCTGCCGAGATCGAAAGTTGTGAAGAGACATGATCACCTACGCCAGTAGGCCGGTACTTGATGATGATAATTATCTAGGAAGAGAACATGCACAAAATCCAAAGAGAATTGTCAACATCTGAAAATCAAGAAGAAATGAAAACAAATAGAAATACCACGGTGGCAAGGTTTGGTGTTAAAAGAAAACGTTACGCAGGAAACTGTGACAGAAGGAAGATGCAGTCATCATCAGGTGCCATGCCGGCTGGCGTAGGGAGGTATCTCATTTCTCCATGTCTCTCGATCCATCATGCATATCATAATTTTAGTAGGCGATTCGCTATTACGTCATTTGGATAAGTTGTTCAATATTTTATCACTTGGTTTTCATCTGCTCTTCTTTTCACTCATTCTCATCATCATCATCATCATCATTGAGTGCGAGCTCCGCAACGAAGGTTGGCTACCATGGAGCGCCATTCTGCTCTGTCTCTTGCTTTGATGGTGAAGTTGTTATAGGCTGATTTGTACATCTTTTGATGTCACTCGTCCATGTTAGTCTCGGTCTGCCTCTTTTACCTTGTATTTTCCCCTCCAGGATTACTTTTAGTAGGATGTTGTATCTTTTAACATGGCCCAAAAATCGCATTGTCTTGTTTGAATTGTGTTTAGTAGTTCTCGTTTCATTTTTAGTTGTTTTAAGACTGCTTCGTTTGTTTTCTTTCCTTGCCTATTCTTCTATCAATCCACATTCCAAAGGCTTCAATTCTCTGTTCTGTTTCTTGTCTAATGTCCGTGTTTCAGCACCATATAGGAATGTTGAGAAGATATAACATTCTGCTATTCTTATTTCTAGTCCTGGTGTTATTTGTTTTGTTCTTTTCGCATCAGATCTCTAATACACGTAGATTGTCTTTCCCTTATGATTCTGATGATAGTTCTGGTTTCTCCAGCTCGTTTTAAACATTGTTCATTAACTCTTTCCGTACGTTTTGACGCACCACGCGCCATGCCGATTTTGGTCATGTACGTTTAGCCGCACAGTGCGTCACTCTCAGTTTGATTAGTGTAAACTGTCATCAAACCATATTCTTTTACATGTCTTGTATCATCTTGGTATTAGTGAAATATAATTCCTTATTTAATTATCTAAAAATTCGTATATAATATGTTATGTGATAGATAAATATAAACATGTAGAATGATATTTAAAACCATGAAAAATGTTGTCTCTGAAATCTCTACCACTAAATTGTTCAAACCTTCAGTACTGAAAGAGTTAATGATGACGTGGCAGGATCTGTTGATACAGAATCTTTGCTACCCGTGGAATTCGTGACAATCTTCTGATTAACCACATTCAGCTGCTTGCAATGAATAACAATCACGCTTATGGGACAGCCATAGTGGATTACCATTGCCTTCTAAAGCAGTAAGTAAACAAAAAAGTAAAGTACCCCCGTCACGCCAAGTGACGTATAGGGAATATGGTGTTAGTGACCATGAATTTTACAGACCTTCAGCACATGATTTGTGGGGTAATGTGGTCGGTATTACGGCCGTGCCGCTTTACTTTCCCAGTAAAAAATCCGGTACGCATTTATGGCTGGGTGAAACTGGAAGCCGTCGGTTGGGATCGAACCCTACCCTTTGTTCTTTGTAGTCCAGTTCACTAACCACTGAGCTATCGCGGCTCCCCTTCTGAAGCAGTAGTATACAGAAAATGATCTGGGGTGACAACATGATTGACAGGTCTTGACTTCATGAATTATAGGAGACCGTAACAGCCAAGTCATGAATATCACAAAAGAGAAACAGAATATCAACATAACTATACAAGGTTGACAACTAAAACAAGTAGAAGAATTCAAATACCTAGGAAGTTTAATGACAAACGATAATTCTCAAACAGCAGAGATAGAATCAAGATGCAACAAAGCTTGACAAATCATTGGACAGTTATCATCACTATTGTCCAACAATGAAATAACTCTAGAGGCAAGACGGGCACTCTACAATACAATCTTCATCCCAACGTTGTGCTACCAATGCCAGGAACCTGGACTCTATGTCCTAGAACAACAAGAAAAATAAGCTCTAAAGAGATTAAATGTGTTAGACAAATGACAGGAAACAGTCTGAGAGATAAGATCAGAAATGAAGAACTGAGAAAAAAGCTAGGAATAGCCCCCGCCATAGAATATATAAGGAAACAACAGATAAAATGGCTTGGCCACGTGACAAGGCAGAAAGAACAAAACACAACACAACGAGCCTTCAGCAAACGTTGTGAGAACACCAGACCCAAGGGTCGACCACGAAAAAGTTGGATTGACGGAATATTATAATCACTAGGAAACACAAAAGCAGTAGAGGCGAACAGAAGAGCAAAAACAGCAGCTTATATCTCTCCTCAACGCTGGAAGACATATGAGATAGGAGATCATCATCATCATCATCATCAAGTACCATACCGGTTGGCGTAGGCGATCATGTCCTTCCACAATCTTCTATCTACAGTGCATCGTATCAGTCAGTATCCGTTGTTGACTGCTTTCCATGCCATGACACCAAGCTATCCAGTATTTTCTCTCCTTGTCGTCCGCGATCTCTCTTTCCTTTTATTTTGCCAGTTGTAACCAAGTATTGTAACTTTCCTCTTCTCATGATGTGCCCGAAAAATGTTGATTGTTTCTTTCATGAGGAAGGAGATAGGAAGAAGAAATAACAGCCATTAAAGAATTGCAGTTAAATCTACATTGTTACTTATTTTTTGTGGGGGAACCAAAAAAAAAAAAAAAAAAAATCAAAACGGAAATGTCATAGTTACGTTCCTTTATTGTACCCCAACGACTCTTCTGTCTGTGAGAGAAGCAATCGAGAAGGTAAAAACGTTGAGGAGTAAAACGCTTCATTAAGAGCAAGGTAAAAGAACGGAAAATAATGACTGCCATGGCAAAAGTTAGCTCTAAAGGTAAAGGTAAAGGTAAAGTACGAAACTTGAATCGGCATCTTATCACGCAAGTTTCCACCCATATGTGCTCTGCCGCCCGCCTAGCCAGGAGTGTTCGGAGACTTCTGGATGGTGTCGCTTCAAGCATCGAAACTCACGATGCGAGGCGGCGTTCCTCATCTTCCCAGAGTACTACCCCGGTACCAATTTCTGCCAGCGGCTGGGTCAACCACGGGGATATATATTTTTTGTTCCAACCCTTGTACAACTCACACTACTTCCAGCGGGAATCGAACACAGCATTCCGAACGTCGGTAGTCGAGTCGGGTGGGTTTTCCCAACTAGTCTACCGAGGCCCCCTAGTTAACTCTTTATATCAGGAATTAATTTGATCGCCACAACAAAACTATCCGTATCGATATGATTAATTATTATATCTAATGACATCAATAGTTTGGGAGCTGCCATAGCTCAGTGGTTAGTGAACTGGACTACAAAGAACAAGAGGTAGGGTTCGATCCCAACGACGGCTTCCGGTTCGTCTTCTTCTAGCCTTTCAGTTCACTGTGGAGCATAGGTCTTCAACAAACACTTTCAAAGTCGTTCTGTCTCCTGCGATTCTTTTAAGATCATTCCATGTCTTCCCCATCATCTTCATCTCTGCTTCTATCTGTCTTCTCCAAGAATTCCTTGGTCTTCCTCTTTGTCTTTTCCCCTGGGCTTAAAAAAGGACCTGCTGTCTAGTACTCTCAGTTGGCTTCCGTAGTGTGTGTCCTATCCAGCGCCATCGTCTTCGCTGTATCTCTTTATCCACTGGTATTTGACTGGTACATTTCCATAATTCTATGTTAGTGAATTTGTCCTGCCATTTCCATCCTTTTATTCTGCGAAAGCATCCATTAATGAAAGTCTGTATCTTCATGATTGTCAATTTGTAGTTCTCCATGTTTCACCGCCATATAATAGGACTGACTTAACATTGGAGTTGAAATTTTTAGTTTTGTATTTAACCTAATTTCTTTGGACCCCCATATGCTTCCCATTGCAATATAAGCTCCTCTTGCTTTTGATATCCTTATTTTGGTATCATTTCTGTTACTCCCTCTTTATCTACATTACTACCCAGATATATGTAAGATTGTACGTCTATTAGAGGTATTTCTCCTAATTTTATTTGGTTGTTGCCAACTACATTAATTCTTATAATGTTGGTCTTATCTCTATTAATTTTCAGTCCTAACTGTTGTGATCGTTCATCAAGTATGCTCATTTGGTAATTGGGCGCAATACCGACCACATTACCTCAAAAATGATGTGCCGAAGGTCTGTAAAATTTATGGTCACTAACACCATATTCTCTATACGCCACTTGGTGTTACGGGGGTACATTACTTTTTTTTTTTTTTTACAAACAACAGTTTACGCAAGTGAGTTCCTAAATAGGGGGACTTGGTTCTTTCGAGTTAAGACTCCCGCCTCTAGATAGTAATGTCCTAGATTCGAAACCCGCCATAGACAGTGGGAATTATTCAGTTCATACCGTGTTTCAGGGCCTCGGTAGCGCGTCAGCCTCATAATCCAGTCTTACCTACGCCCGTGTTTTCTTATATAGTGACTTTACGCGCACCTGGTGTCTAGGTTGGGAAATCCGACGTCCCTTTCAGAAAACGTGGCTATATGATCAATGTAAGCTAGAGAAACAACGCATCGGGCCACTTAACGGGTGAACGATAATTAGAAGGAAAAGAAGAAATGTTTTAAGTATAAGTTTACAAAAGTAGTCAGTCGATTAGCAGAAAGGGGAAGAAGTAAGACAGAGAAAGAGAAGAAGATGGTGAAGGAAGAGAAGAAGAGGAGTAAGGAGAAGGAAAAAGAGAAAGGGAAGGAGAAGGAAGAGAATAAGAAAGTGAACTAAGATAAGAAGAAAGTGAACAATGAGAAGAAGAAAGTGAACAATGAGAAGAAGAAAGTGAACTAAGATAAGAAGAAAGTGAACAATGAGAAGAAGAAAGTGAACAATGAGAAGAAGAAAGTGAACTAAGATAAGAAGAAAGTGAACAATGAGAAGAAGAAAGTGAACAATGAGAAGAAGAAAGTGAACTAAGATAAGAAGAAAGTGAACAATGAGAAGAAGCAAGTGAACAAAGATAAGAAGAAATAAAGATAACAAGAAAGTGAACTATGAGAAGAAGAAATAAAGAGAAGAAGAAGAAGAAGGGGGAGAACAAGAAGGAAAAGAAAGAGAAGAATGAGAAGAACAAAAAGGAGGAGGAGAAGAGAAGAAAAAAGAGAAGAGATTTTACAAAAGTAGAAATAGAAGAGAAAGAAGAAGAAGAGGAAGATGGAGGAGAATAACACAGTGAAGAAGAGGAAGAAGAGAGGAAGAAGAATGAAAAAGAGAGGAAGAAGGAAAAAGATATTAAAACGAAGGAGGATGACTTGTATGACAATGAAGAAGAAGGAAGAGGAGGTGAATGTGAAGAAGATGAAGTAGAATGAGAAAGAATCAGGAGAAAGTGAAGAAGGAAGAGAAGGAGAAAGTGAATAAGAAGGAAGAGAAGGAGAAAGTGAAGAAGGAAGAGAAGGAGAAAGTGAATAAGAAGGAAGAGAAGGAGAAAGTGAATAAGAAGGAAGATAAGGAGAAAGTGAATAAGAAGGAAGAGAAGGAGAAAGCGAATAAGAAGGAAGAGAAGGAGAAAGTGAAGAAGGAAGAGAAGGAGAAAGTGAATAAGAAGGAAGAGAAGGAGAAAGTGAATAAGAAGGAAGAGAAGGAGAAAGTGAAGAAGGAAGAGAAGGAGAAAGTGAATAAGAAGGAAGAGAAGGAGAAAGTGAAGAAGGAAGAGAAGGAGAAAGTGAATAAGAAGGAAGAGAAGGAGAAAGTGAATAAGAAGGAAGAGAAGGAGAAAGTGAATAAGAAGGAAGAGAAGGAGAAAGTGAATAAGAAGGAAGAGAAGGAGAAAGTGAAGAAGGAAGAGAAGGAGAAAGTGAATAAGAAGGAAGAGAAGGAGAAAGTGAAGAAGGAAGAGAAGGAGAAAGTGAATAAGAAGGAAGAGAAGGAGAAAGTGAATATGAAGGAAGAGAAGGAGAAAGTGAAGAAGGAAGAGAAGGAGAAAGTGAATAAGAAGGAAGAGAAGGAGAAAGTGAAGAAGGAAGAGAAGGAGAAAGTGAAGAAGGAAGAGAAGGAGAAAGTGAATAAGAAGGAAGAGAAGGAGAAAGTGAATAAGAAGGAAGAGAAGGAGAAAGTGAATAAGAAGGAAGAGAAGGAGAAAGCGAATAAGAAGGAAGAGAAGGAGAAAGTGAATAAGAAGGAAGAGAAGGAGAAAGTGAATAAGAAGGAAGAGAAGGAGAAAGTGAATAAGAAGGAAGAGAAGGAGAAAGTGAATAAGAAGGAAGAGAAGGAGTAGTTGAAGTAGATGGAAGTGAAGGAGAACAATAAAGTGATCTAGAAGTGGAAACCGAAGAAGAAATAAAAAGAAGAAATAAAAAGAAGAAATAAAAATAAGGGAAAAAAGAAGAAAAAGGAAGAAGAAAAAAAAAAGGAAGAAGAAAAAGGAAAAAGGAAGAAGAAAAAAGAAAAAGGAAGAAGAAAAAGGAAAAAGGAAGAAGAAAAAGGAAGAAGAAAAAGGAAAAAGGAAGAAGAAAAAGGAAGAAGAAAAAAGAAAAAGGAAGAAGAAAAAAGAAAAAGGAAGAAGAAAAAGAAAAAGGAAGAAGAAAAAAGAAAAAGGAAGAAGAAAAAAGAAAAAGGAAGAAGAAAAAGAGAAAGTGAAGGAGAAGACGGTGAAGGAGGAAGTGAAGAAGAAGAAGAGACGGCCATATTGTTTTACTATCAGAACATTATATGCGTCGGCATTAAACGTAAAAACTCAGGCTGGGTGTGTCTAGAGGTTGTTAACGGGAGCGAACTCTGATGACACATACCCACACGTATCCACTCCCACATTTACACATTTCATCATCAAGTGCCATGCCTGCTTGCGTAGGTGATCATGTCTCTCCACAACTTTTTATCTCGACATTTATCATTTATGTTGCTGACCTTCTGCCAAGCCATTCTCTTAAGCTGTCTGGTATCTTTTCTCTTTCCTTCCCTCTATCTCTTCGTCCTTTAATTTTTCCAGTTGTTACAATATATTCCAGTTGTTCTCTTCTCATTACATGGTCAAAAAATGATGATTGTTTCTTCCTAATATTGGAAATTAGCTCTTTTTTTTCTCTGGCCTCTTTCAGAACATTATCATTACATTATTTACATACTTACTACTTTAAATATGTACACACACACACACACACGCACGCACGCACGCACACACGCACACACACATCTTCGAGGCAAATCAAACAAAGAAAAAAATATCCCACAATATAATATCATCATCATCATGTACCCTGCCGGTTGGCGTAGGCGATCATGTCCCTCCACAATCTTCTATCTACAGTGCATCGTATCAGTTCTGTTGTTGACAGTTTTCCATGCCATGACACCAAGCTATCCAGCATTTTCTCTCTTTGTCGTCCGCGATCTCTCTTTTCTTTTATTTTACCAGTTGTAACAAGAATTCCAATTTTCCTCTTCTTATGATGTGCCCGAAGAATGTTGATTACTTCTTTCTGATGTTTTTTAAGAGTTCCCTTTTTGTGTTGGCCTCTTTGAGAACTTCCTCATTGGCCTATATATATATATATATATATATATATATATATATATATATATATATATATATATATACATATAATATAGACCGCCCAAAAATATCCCACCATATACTATCATCACCATCATCATCAAGTACCGAGCCTACTGGCGTAGGTGACCATGTCGCTCCACAACTTTCGATCTCGGTAGCTATTTACCATATAATATGATCCGCCCAAAAATATCCCACCATATAATATAGTCCGCCCAAAAATATCCCACCATATAATATAGTCCGCCCAAAAATATCCCACCATATAATATAGTCCGCCCAAAAATATCCCACCATATAATATAGTGCGCCCAAAAATATTCCACCATATAATATGGCCTGCCCAAAAATATCCCACCATATAATATAGTGCGCCCAAAAATATCCCACCATATAATATGGCCCGCCAAAAAATATCCCACCATATAATATAGTCCGCCCAAAAATATCGACAGAAAAAATTAACACTAAGACAAAATATCCCGTAAACTGAACAAGTCGCAAAAAATAAACGGGCTCTGTCATTCCTGAAGCCCATAGATCAATGAATCCGACATTATCAGACAAGATTGTGTGTTTGCACAAACACAGGTCCTGTAAATGCTCTAGTTAAACTGTAAGGTTATGGCTTCATAATAAATGAATCTCTCGTATCAGTAAGGAAACCTTCTCAAAAGAAAAATGTTAAACAAATGTCAAGAGATCTAGAATAAAATACTCAGTTAAAAGGTATATAGACTTTACTCCGGGCTGCATATTGTACAAGTGAAAATATTATATATGAACAAATATGTGGACAAACACATGAACCGCCCCTGCGTTATCCATACGACCACTCCTGTTTATTTTACACCCTTTAAAATGACAATGAGCATTCAATAAGCGTTGCGAGAACACCAGACCCAAGGGTCCACAACGAAAAAGATGAATCGATGGAATATTAGAAGCACTAGAAAACATAGCAGAAGTGAACAGAAGAGCGAAAGACCGCAAATTATATCTCCCTCGACGTTGAAAGACAAATGAGAAAGGAAAGAAGAGGAGGAAGAAGAAGGAGAAGAAGAAAAGGATGTTAAGTGGGTAGCATATGTTGGACATATGATGAGAAAAGATAATAACTGAATAGCAAAGCAAGCCCTTATGTGGGAAACAATAGGTTGGGGGAAAAGAGGCCGACCCATAGAAACTCTGAGAAGAACATTGATCAGGGAGGGAAAAGCAGCAGGAATCGGCTCCCTCAATAAGATCGAGATGCTTGCACAGAACAGAGACAAATGGCGAGATTTGATAAAAGATCTTTGCATGGATTGAGACTGCTAGAAAGAAAATTTCTAGACGGGGAAAGAGTATCTGAGTCTATGTTCTATGGGTCGGCTACGGCTCGAAAGGTCGATTGATTGATAGGTAGCGTACGTAAAGAGTGTCTGAGTCTATGTTCTATGGGTCGGCTACGGCTCGAAAGGTCGATTGATTGATAGGTAGGGTACGTAGATTAGGTAGGTAGGTAGATAAGTAAGTAGGAAGGTAGGTAGGTAGGTAGGTAGGTAGGTAGGTAGGTAGGTAGGTAGGTAGGTAGATGTGCGCATCGGTGCGTTGTGATGCGACATTTAAAGATTTTGGACCAATACATCCGACAACAGCATGACATTTTTGAGTACGAGGTTGCCTTCACTAGTCGATCCTTAATCGTTTGGCTAAACTGTGTTAGTCTGTTGTTAGAAGTACCATTGGGAGGTGGAGTAGGGTCTTGATAAGCTCTGTGTACGCCGATCAGCTGTTAGTCGCTAACCGCACTCTGCTCAACTGCTTGTGGACATCATGTCGGCTGTACATGAACTAATTTCTGAGCTAAATCATGAACTGATATCTAACCTACTTCATGAACTAATTTCTGAGCTAAATCATGAACTGATATCTAACCTACTTCATGAACTAATTTCTGAACTAAATCATGAACTGATATCTAACCTACTACATGAACTAATTTCTGAGCTAAATCATGAACTGATATCTAACCTACTACATGAACTAATTTCTGAGCTAAATCATGAACTGATATCTAACCTACTAGTAAGTAAAAGTAAAGTACCCCCGTCACGCCAAGTGGCGTATAGGGAAATATGGTGTTAGTGACCCTATATTTTACAGACCTTCAGCACATGATTTTTGGGGTAATGTGGTAGGTATTACGCCCGTGCTGCTTTACTTTCCCAGAAAAAAATCCGGTACCCATTTAAAGCTGGGTGAACCCGGAAGCCGTCGGTTGCGATCGAACCCTACCCCTTGTCCGTGGTATCTAACCTACTACATGAACTAATTTCTGAGCTAAATCATGAACTGATATCTAACCTACTATATGAACTAATTTCTGACTAAATCATGAACTGATATCTAACCTACTGTATGAACCAATTTCTGAATTAAATCATGAACTGATATCTAACCTACTACATGAACTAATTTCTGAACTAAATCATGAACTGATATCTAACCTACTACATGAACTAATTTCTGAGCTAAATCATGAACTGATATCTAACCTGCTACATGAACTAATTTCTGAACTAAATCATGAACTGATATCTAACCTACTACATGAACTAATTTCTGAACTAAATCATGAACTGATATCTAACCTACTACATGAACTAATTCTGAACTAAATCATGAACTGATATCTAACCTGCTACATGAACTAATTTCTGAGCTAAATCATGAACTGATATCTAACCTACTACATGAACTAATTTCTGACTAAATCATGAACTGATATCTAACCTACTACATGAACTAATTTCTGAACTAAATCATGAACTGATATCTAACCTACTACATGAACTAATTTCTGAACTAAATCATGAACTGATATCTAACCTACTACATGAACTAATTTCTGAACTAAATCATGAACTGATATCTAACCTACTACATGAACTAATTTCTGAACTAAATCATGAACTGATATCTAACCTACTACATGAACTAATTTCTGAACTAAATCATGAACTGATATCTAACCTACTACATGAACTAATTTCTGAACTAAATCATGAACTGATATCTAACCTACTACATGAACTAATTTCTGAACTAAATCATGAACTGATATCTAACCTACTACATGAACTAATTTCTGAACTAAATCATGAACTGATATCTAACCTACTACATGAACTAATTTCTGAGCTAAATCATGAACTGATATCTAACCTACTACATGAACTAATTTCTGAGCTAAATCATGAACTGATATCTAACCTACTACATGAACTAATACATTAAATTATACCCGAAGGATTATCTAAATCATAATCAATAAATGAGCTTGAACTAATGTCCGAAAGACCAACAACATTAACAGTACTTTTTTACTGTAACACTTCCTCTTTAATCCAACGCATACATTCTGTAAATCTTAATTAGGAACATTTGTAAAGATGTCCAAACTTACTGACATTAAGCTCTGGTCAACCACTCTTCAACTTCAAGAAGGATAAATCCTGTGCCAGCAAGCAAAATAATTCAGGAGTTAATTCTTCCGCAAAAATCCACAAGAAACATCATGAAGCACTCATGCACACAAATATACATCGTCCAATATATATATATATATATATATATATATATATATATATATATATATATCCTGCGATCAGGACTCATTCAGAGTAGGATTCCAGACTCTCACAAGAAGTCAGCTGTCAGGTTAAGTGTGTTGATCGCCCCCACAGACAGAACATCACAATTAGATCTGCCAGATCCACTCTGATTGAACACCCGTTAAAACGTTGCAATGTGTTCTGCGCCAGTGGCCCAGTGCATCCGATTTCAGCCAGAATTTTATTCAGGTTTGCATTCCTAAGCCTTTGATTGTGCCCAATCTTCCTGCAGGGCAGCAGATTGTCTTTTCTGTAGGGGGATTCTGCCCTTAGATGGTCGGCCCTCCAGGTTTACGAGCACCATCTGCCCGAGTCACTAGAGGTGACTAACACAGACATGCACACACAAAGATATGAGATGTGACTAACACAGACATGCACCCAGCGATATGAGGCATGACTAACACTGATACACATCAAGATATATGACACATGACTAATATAAACATGCACATAAAGATATGAGATATGACTGACATAGACATGCACACACAAAGATATGACACATGCCTAACATAGACATGCACCCAAAGATATGAGATATGACCAACATAGACATGCACACACAAAGATATGAGATGTGACTAACATAGCCATGCACACAAAAGGATGTGAGATGTGACATACACAGACATGCACACACAAAGATATGATATGACTAACATAAGCATGCACACAAAGATATGGGATATCGCTAACCCAAACATGCACACACAAAGATATGACACATGACTAACACATACACACATTAAGATATGAGACAGGTCCAAAATATTATCTGGGTATTTTAAAAACGGCATGACTCCTAGACACTTAAAACAAACACATTTGTGTATTTTCCGAGTATTACTTTAATACTTCGTCTCTTGTGACATTTATGTTTGCCTAAGCTAAAAATTGCCGCATTGTAAATATTAATTTATGAATGGCATTGCTTTACTTCCATGACTTAAGGCGTCATTACAGATGGCAGTTAATTGCTAGTGAAGAAAGCCAAACACAAATTCAGTTATGGCTATTAAACCATGAATTGTTTTACTTAGTCGCTAACCCTGCGTTAATATGTGGCCATTTTCGTCTTGTCAGATGGTCTAGTGGAGGCTACTGTGTATTTTTTTTTTAGGTTTTGTTTTTGTCGAACAGCTTCTCTCGTGGCTAATTCTACCAATGTTTGACAAACACACACGGTCACAGAATGAACAGGTCAAACTCACTGATCCACAGGGTTTTCCTGCGTCACTAAAAGCATTAATAGAGAAGGTTCAGATTTTTTATTTCAAAAACTATTGGCAAGAAAAGCTGAACAAGAACAAAAATATTTACAAGAACAGCTGTAAAACGACAGCAATAATACCAACATCTGCAAGAACAGCTGTAAAACCACAACAATAATACCAACATTTGCAAGAACAGCTGTAAAACCACAACAATAATACCAACATTTGCAAGAACAGCTGTAAAACGACAACAATAATACCAACATTTGCAAGAATAGCTGTAAAACGACAACAATAATACCAACATTGCAAGAACAGTTGTAAAACGACAACAATAATACCAACATTTGCAAGAACAGCTGTAAAACGACAGCAATAATACCAACATTTGCAAGAATAGCTGTAAAACCACAACAATAATACCAACATTTGCAAGAATAGCTGTAAAACGACAGCAATAATACCAACATTTGCAAGAATAGCTGTAAAACCACAACAATAATACCAACATTTGCAAGAACAGCTGTAAAACCACAACAATAATACCAACATTTGCAAGAACAGTTGTAAAACCACAGTAATAATACCAACATTTGCAAGAACAGTTGTAAAACCACAACAATAATACCAACATTTGCAAGAACAGTTGTAAAACCACAATAATAATACCAACATTTGCAAGAACAGTTGTAAAACCACAACAATAATACCAACATTTGCAAGAACAGTTGTAAAACCACAACAATAATACCAACATTTGCAAGAACAGCTGTAAAACCACAACAATAATACCAACATTTGCAAGAACAGCTGTAAAACCACAACAATAATACCAACATTTGCAAGAACGGATGAAAACGATTACAATAATTGCAACATTTGTACAAACAGCTGTAAAACCACAACAATAATTGCGACATTTGCAAGAACAGTTGTAAAACCACAACAATAATACCAACATTTGCAAGAACAGCTGTAAAACCACAACAATAATACCAACATTTGCAAGAACAGCTGTAAAACCACAAAAATAATACCAACATTTGCAAGAACGGATGAAAACGATTACAATAATTGCAACATTTGTACAAACAGCTGTAAAACCACAACAATAATTGCGACATTTGCAAGAACAGCTGTAAAACTACAACAACAATTGCTACATTTGCAAGAACAGCTGTAAAACGACAACAATATTTTGAATGTCTGCAAAAACAGCTGTACAACAACAGAAATATTTGCAACATTTTCAAGAACAGCAGTACGACTCATGAAGTGAGCAATATTTCTCACCAACACATCAAATTCTACAAAAGGGAACATGATGATGATCAATTCCGTATCTAGAGGACGATTATTTATGTTTTGCCCTACCCTAACAACCATCGGTGTCTATTCCAGGAATCGTACGTGTCAAGGTTGTCCTGCTGTTCAAATATTTGGAGGACCTTTAACCTTCCGCCTTTTCTTAACTTTGTGGCAGTGAAAGATAACCGCGAGTATTTTGGGGGGAAATCGATTTATAAAACAGGTTGATAACGATCAAACACTAACTGGTGATTGATTAGCGTCAAGAGTCAGAGAGAAAGAGTTGATCAAAATTCAACTCGCCCCGTCTCCCAAAGGTGATCTCGTAAATATGTTAATCAGACGAACAAAGACTGAAGGTGAGGGGAGGGAGTGCCTCGGTAGCCTAGTTGGTAAAACCACCCGACTGGGCTGCTCACGTTCGGATAACCCGAGTTGGATTCCCGCTGGAAACAGTGTGAATTGTACTTGTGGTTGGAAAGAAAAATACCTCCGCGGTTGACCCGGCCGCTGGTGGAAATGGGTACCAGGATAGTACTCTGGGAAGGAGAGGGGGGAGAGAGGGGGAGGGGAGGAGATAGAGAGGGGGGAGAGAGGGGAGGAGAGAGAGGGAGGAGAGAGAGAGGGGAGAAAGAGGGGAGGAGAGAGAGAGGGGAGAGGTGAGGAGAGAGAGAGAGGGAGAGAGAGAAAGGAGATAGAGGGGAGAGGGGGGGAGGGGAGGAGAGAGAGGGGGAGAGATAGATGAGAGAGATGGGGGATAGGGGGAGGGGGAGAGTGGGGAATAGAGAGAAGGAGAGAGAGAGGGGGAGAGGGGAGGGGAGAGGGGAGGGAGAGGGGAGGAGAGAGAGGGGGAGGGGAGGAGAGAGAGGGGGGAGATAGATGAGAGAGATGGGGGATAGGGGGAGGGGGAGAGTGGGGAATAGAGAGAAGGAGAGAGAGAGGGGGGAGAGGGGAGGAGAGAGAGAGGGGGAGGGGGAGAGAGAGAGGGGAGAGAGAAAGTTGGAGAGAGGGGGAGAGAGAGAGGGGAGAGAGGGGAGAGAGAGAGGAGAAGGAATCGCGGCCTTTCCAGTAACCAACAAAGTGTTCATCCTTATCGTTCAGAACATCATGTGAACGTGTCGTGTTCTGAAAAAAGGTGCGCAGCTCATAACACGCACTTCCGGGTCGCTGTAATAGTCATGGACAGCACGACCTTCATGTGCACGCGCCGAATCTGTGCAGACTTTGTGGCCAGTGAACGTACCACAAAAATCGCTGTTCCAACAAATGAAATCAGGCCTCCACTTCGGTGACACACTTAATCAGACCGCTGTCCAGCAAACTGCAGATCTGAAGTCTAACACAGATCAAGTTCGGGGTCTGATACCGCCCCATTTCAATCAATGGTCAGTCGCCTGCAGACCGAATATCCGCACGCTGGCGCCAAAACCATATTGACCATGCATTCAGGTAAATCGACCGAACCACCGCTGTCTACGCTTACGTAAATCCAGAAAGATTCACTTGGACGCACACTGTCACAATAATGCCACCAGTCCTAAACGTTATATGACTATGCGGCCATCTTGGCTCGCCGAACCAACCGGAAGTGCCCTAAATTATGAAATCGCAGATAATGATTGTCCAGCTGAATCGTTCACATAAGGAGATACGCACGGGGAGAACGGGTAAGAGATGGAAATGAGTCTGTCGCGTGTCCAGAAAGACTAAAAAATAACATCGAGAAAAGAGCTCAGAGGGAAGGCGATAGAGAGGCTTGACCAAGAACAGTCTAGACGAGAAAAAAGAAAACAGAGACGAAAAGGGTGAGCCGGAGCTGGGGTTCCTGCGAAGGAAATGACAGCCATTGGCTGCTTTGATAATCTGTGACCAAGGAAAGAATAAGAAGAGAAACATTAAAAAGTAGATGAATAAGAAGTTAAAACAGAACATGATGAAGGAGAAAGGAAAAAGAAATAATGATGATGGTGAAGGAGAAGATGAAGGTGATGATGAAGATTAAGAAGAAAATAATTAAAAATAAGGTGATGATGGAGATAAAGAAGAAGATAATTAAAAAGAAGGTGATGATGGAGATAAAGAAGAAGATATTAAAAAGAAGGTGGTGATGAAGATAAAGAGGAAGATAATTAAAAAGAGGAAGAAGATGATGATGATGATGAAGATAAAGAATAAGAAGAGGATGATGAAGATAAAGAGTCGCTTAGCACGTCAAAAAAGATGACAAACTTGACTAATTCGTGACAACGCCGACGTCATCATCATGGCAAACATACAATCTGCTTTAAAGTGCAGATCTCTTAGTTCTCTTGTCAACTGTTGCACGACATTCTAAACACATTGTTTTTAAAGATGACAAAATACCAAAGAAGGAAGTTTAAATATGACGTAATCGCGGCATCAAGTTCAGTTAATTTTTGACCAGAATTAACAGGGTCGCATGACATCATACTGCCCGCATGCCTATCAAAGATCAGTAACTAATAGCATTTTTGCTTGACATATCAACCGCTGCTTATAATGTGTAATGTCCCGGTACTACTTTCCTTTAGGCCAAAATAGCATTTCAGAAAATAACAAATATCTTATACAACAAGTCTATGTCAATATAAGCGAGAAAGAGAGTTCGTCGGTGTTTTATAGAAACCAATTCTGACCTATGGAAGCGAACTATGGACAGTAGACAAACAAATGAAAAAAATGATTAGAGGCACGGAGATGGGATTTCTCTGAAGAATGTTGAAAGTTCCCTGGACAGTTAAAAAGACCAATGAAGACATTCTCAGAGAGACAAACACAAACAGACGAAGAAGAAGAAGAAGAAGAAGGAAAAAAAAAAGAAGAAGAAAGAAAGAAAAAAAGAAGAAGAAGAAAGGAGAAGAAGAAGACTATTCTATTATTACATTTTCCAGATCTTAAAATCCCAGTAAAGCCAGGCTTCGCGTTTTGATTTACCTAAAGACGACTTTCTTTTTTTTTTGTAAATCACGGCTTTGCAAAGTTACACACATTAACAGATAACAGCAAGCAGTTTTGAATAAAGCTCATAAATACGGGACTAGCTTTGCGCTTTCCTTAATATAAAGTTAAACAATGGCTTATGAAAGAAACATTAGCAATGAAAGAGATCAGTAGGCAAGAATTTAATTGAGTGAATGGAATACCAGATAGGATAAGTCAGCACCGCCCTCCAGCTGTAGAATACAAGTTTGGCTTGCAAAACTAAGGGAAACCAGTGAAGATTCCCCCAGCGTACCGTCCTGATCTTGCTAGTTTGTCCATATATGTTGTAAAAATCGATCGTTTAAGAAGAATAATTCCTGAATGTGTTATTTATTTGGCTTCATTCGCTCTTTTATGGCAAGAGCTGTCATGCGTAATAATGTTATCATTACGGCAACGGTTCACTGTACCGGACTTATGACACAGTAAAAGGTAGATTAATAGGTCGCGATTTATGTTAGCACGGCCGGCGGAGGTGACGATAGACACAACTTGCTGTGTATAGTTGATATCTTATAGTCCGTTCAGAAATTCATAATCACACCTGAATTATATAGCTTTACGTGATAACCGCTTATTATTTTGGTTTCACATTTTGCATGCAATCTTAGAATGTTGATGACGCAAAGATTTTGGTATTTTTTATTCCACAAACACAACAGATTTTGCACATCAGCGAACTCCTTTGATCTTTTATGACGATATCACACAAGTTGTTTCAAATTTTAAAGTTTACAGTAATCGTGTTAAATTGTCCAGTTTACCGCAATTCTTGTCAGAGGCGTATCTACATAGTGCTTAATTGTGGGTGTTGTTCGTTATGTGTATTTGCAAATATGAATTCAATTGGTTACAATTAGTCTTGTCCTTCGGTCGCCATTAGACCCCAGGACGTCCTAACTGCAGCTGTAATTGAATTCATCTTAATTTTAATCATTCCGAATCTGACGATTCCAAGAGGTTGATAATCATTACTGGCTGGACAAATAGTAATCCATCTCGTTTCCAGTACTCATCTTCCACCTGCAACACATGTTCAACACACTTCTTTGCATAGTTATAAATTTGCATTTCAAACTCATTGTAATTTAGATATAAATGTTGGTATGTAGAGTCAACAAATTGTCTACTGAGTCTTCACAAAATTAATAAAGATACGCCTTCCCTTCGGTAATTAATGTCCAGGCCGTGGTGCGTCATGTCGTTCAATAACAATTCAGTTTTGTGCACGGGATTTTCCTGAAGTTAGTGTTTCTGCAATAGCCAAACTATTTTACGTCAACGACCGCACCAAATTAATGTATATATCCTAAAATGTTGTCAAATTCGAACAGGGTGAATTTAATATAGCCTAAAGAAGAAAACTTTTAAACTAGATCAAATTTCTCAGAGCAAAAAATATTTCTATAACGTCATCAATATTCTAAGATTCCATGCAAAATGTGAAACCAAAATAACAAGCGGTTATCACGCAAAACTAATTCAAGTGTAATTATGAATTTCTGAACGGACTATAGCTACATAATGTTACTGTTATATGGTTGATCCAAACTGTAGAAGGAGCCGAAGCTTATATGTTAGTACCTTTATAATGAGACAGAGTGTGGGAGCACTGGCTTCCTCACTTCGAAATGCTGTGGCCTGTTGTCAAAAGTGGCGGTTTAGTTATAATCCCATAAAACTTCTCAGTGTTACTAGGCGAACATGTCAATTTACTTAATTCACATCTTCTTAACATTTATATGAGACGGTTTGTGACGCAGTACATGAGATTTATATGAGATGGTTTGTGACGTAGTACATGAGATTTATATGAGATAGTTTATGACACAGCACATGAGATTTATATGAAATGGTTTGTGACACAGAACATGAGATTTATATTATAAGGTTTGTAACACAGCACATGAGATTTATATGAGATGGTTTGTGACACAGCACATGAGGTTTATATGATAAGGTTTGTAACACAGCACATGAGGTTTATATGATAAGGTTTGTAACACAGCACATGAGGTTTATATGAGACGATTTGTTCTACTTCATTTTTAGCGTGTCTATTTATTCTACTTCATTTCTAGCTGTCTATTTGTTCTACTTCATTTCTAGCTGTCTATTTGTTCTACTTCATTTCTAGCTGTCTATTTGTTCTACTTGATTTCTAGCTGTCTATTTATTCTACTTCATTTCTAGCTGTTTATTTATTCTACTTCATTTCTAGCTGTCTATTTATTCTACTTCATTTCTAGGTGTCTATTTATTCTACTTCATTTCTAGCTGTCTATTTATTCTACTTCATTTCTAGCTGTCTATTTGTTCTACTTCATTTCTAGCTGTCTATTTGTTCTACTTCATTTCTAGCTGTCTATTTATTCTACTTCATTTCTAGCTGTTTATTTATTTATTCTACTTCATTTCTAGCTGTCTATTTATTCTACTTCATTTCTAGCTGTCTATTTATTCGACTTCATTTCTAGCTGTCTATTTATTCTACTTCATTTCTAGCTGTCTATTTATTCCACTTCATTTCTAGCTGTCCATTTATTCTACTTCATTTCTAGCTGTCTATTTATTCTACTTCATTTCTAGCTGTCTATTTATTTTACATCATTTCTAGCTGTCTATTTATTCTACTTCATTTCTAGCTGTTTATTTATTCTACTTCATTTCTAGCTGTCTATTTATTCTACTTCATTTATAGCTGTCTATTTATTCTACTTCATTTCTAACTGTCTATTTGTTCTACTTCATTTCTAGCTGTCTATTTATTCTACCTCATTTCTAGCTGTCTATTTGTTCTACTTCATTTCTAGCTTTCTATTTGTTCTACTTCATTTCTAGCCTTCTATTTGTTACACTTCATTTCTAGCTGTCTATTTATTCTACTTCATTTCTAGCTGTCTATTTATTCTACTTCATTTCTAGCTGTCTATTCTACTTCATTTCTAGCTGTCTATTTGTTCTACTTCATTTCTAGCTGTCTATTTATTCTACTTCATTTCTAGCTGTCTATTTATTCTACTTCATTTCTAGCTGTCTATTTATTCTACTTCATTTCTAGCTGTCTATTATTCGACTTCATTTCCAGCTGTCTATTTATTCGACTTCATTTCTAGCTGTCTATTTATTCTACTTCATTTCTAGATGTCTATTTATTCTACTTCATTTCTAGCTGTCTATTTATTCTACTTCATTTCTAGCTGTCTATTTATTCTACTTCATTTCTAGTTGTCTATTTATTCTACTTCATTTCTAGCTGTCTATTTATTCTACTTCATTTCTAGCTGTCTATTTATTCTACTTCATTTCTAGTTGTCTATTTATTCTACTTCATTTCTAGCTGTCTATTTATTCTACTTCATTTCTAGCTGTCTATTTATTCTACTTCATTTCTAGCTGTCTATTTATTCTACTTCATTTCTAGCTGTCTATTTATTCTACTTCATTTCTAGTTATCTATTTATTCTACTTCATTTCTAGCTGTCTATTTATTCTACTTCATTTCTAGCTGTCTATTTATTCGACTTCATTTCTAGCTGTCTGTTTATTCTACTTCATTTCTAGCTGTCTATTTATTCTACTTCATTTCTAGCTGTCTATTTATTCTACGACAACAGACAATATTTGTTATAGGACAACAGACAAGGAAATCACTGGAGTCTGTAGAAATGTGGTTTTACAGAAGAATATTGAGAGTACCATGGACAGCTAAGAAGAGTAATGAAAAAGTTCTGAGAGAGGTCAAAGCAAAAAGAGAGATAATTTCCAATATTAGAAAGAAACAATCATCACTTTTTGGCCATGTAATGAGAAGAGAACAACTGGAATATATTGTAACAACTGGAAAAATTGAGGGACGAAGAGATAGAGGGAAGCAAAGAGAAAAAAATAACAGACAGCTTAAGAGAATGGCTTGGCAGAAGGTCAACAACAGAAATGATAAATAGCTGCCGAGATCGAACGTTGTGGAGAGACATGATCACCTACGCCAGTAGGCTCGGTACTTGATGATGACGATGATTTGTTCTACTTCATTTCTAGCTGTCTATTTGTTCTACTTCATTTCTAGCTGTCTATTTGTTCTACTTCATTTCTAGCTGTCTATTTGTTCTACTTGATTTCTAGCTGTCTATTTATTCTACTTCATTTCTAGCTGTTTATTTATTCTACTTCATTTCTAGCTGTCTATTTATTCTACTTCATTTCTAGGTGTCTATTTATTCTACTTCATTTCTAGCTGTCTATTTATTCTACTTCATTTCTAGCTGTCTATTTGTTCTACTTCATTTCTAGCTGTCTATTTGTTCTACTTCATTTCTAGCTGTCTATTTATTCTACTTCATTTCTAGCTGTTTATTTATTTATTCTACTTCATTTCTAGCTGTCTATTTATTCTACTTCATTTCTAGCTGTCTATTTATTCGACTTCATTTCTAGCTGTCTATTTATTCTACTTCATTTCTAGCTGTCTATTTATTCCACTTCATTTCTAGCTGTCTATTTATTCTACTTCATTTCTAGCTGTCTATTTATTCTACTTCATTTCTAGCTGTCTATTTATTTTACATCATTTCTAGCTGTCTATTTATTCTACTTCATTTCTAGCTGTTTATTTATTCTACTTCATTTCTAGCTGTCTATTTATTCTACTTCATTTATAGCTGTCTATTTATTCTACTTCATTTCTAACTGTCTATTTGTTCTACTTCATTTCTAGCTGTCTATTTATTCTACCTCATTTCTAGCTGTCTATTTGTTCTACTTCATTTCTAGCTTTCTATTTGTTCTACTTCATTTCTAGCCTTCTATTTGTTACACTTCATTTCTAGCTGTCTATTTATTCTACTTCATTTCTAGCTGTCTATTTATTCTACTTCATTTCTAGCTGTCTATTCTACTTCATTTCTAGCTGTCTATTTGTTCTACTTCATTTCTAGCTGTCTATTTATTCTACTTCATTTCTAGCTGTCTATTTATTCTACTTCATTTCTAGCTGTCTATTTATTCTACTTCATTTCTAGCTGTCTATTTATTCGACTTCATTTCCAGCTGTCTATTTATTCGACTTCATTTCTAGCTGTCTATTTATTCTACTTCATTTCTAGATGTCTATTTATTCTACTTCATTTCTAGCTGTCTATTTATTCTACTTCATTTCTAGCTGTCTATTTATTCTACTTCATTTCTAGTTGTCTATTTATTCTACTTCATTTCTAGCTGTCTATTTATTCTACTTCATTTCTAGCTGTCTATTTATTCTACTTCATTTCTAGTTGTCTATTTATTCTACTTCATTTCTAGCTGTCTATTTATTCTACTTCATTTCTAGCTGTTTATTTATTCTACTTCATTTCTAGCTGTCTATTTATTCTACTTCATTTATAGCTGTCTATTTATTCTACTTCATTTCTAACTGTCTATTTGTTCTACTTCATTTCTAGCTGTCTATTTATTCTACCTCATTTCTAGCTGTCTATTTGTTCTACTTCATTTCTAGCTTTCTATTTGTTCTACTTCATTTCTAGCCTTCTATTTGTTACACTTCATTTCTAGCTGTCTATTTATTCTACTTCATTTCTAGCTGTCTATTTATTCTACTTCATTTCTAGCTGTCTATTCTTCTTCATTTCTAGCTGTCTATTTGTTCTACTTCATTTCTAGCTGTCTATTTATTCTACTTCATTTCTAGCTGTCTATTTATTCTACTTCATTTCTAGCTGTCTATTTATTCTACTTCATTTCTAGCTGTCTATTTATTCGACTTCATTTCCAGCTGTCTATTTATTCGACTTCATTTCTAGCTGTCTATTTATTCTACTTCATTTCTAGATGTCTATTTATTCTACTTCATTTCTAGCTGTCTATTTATTCTACTTCATTTCTAGCTGTCTATTTATTCTACTTCATTTCTAGTTGTCTATTTATTCTACTTCATTTCTAGCTGTCTATTTATTCTACTTCATTTCTAGCTGTCTATTTATTCTACTTCATTTCTAGCTGTCTATTTATTCTACTTCATTTCTAGTTATCTATTTATTCTACTTCATTTCTAGCTGTCTATTTATTCTACTTCATTTCTAGCTGTCTATTGATTCGACTTCATTTCTAGCTGTCTGTTTATTCTACTTCATTTCTAGCTGTCTATTTATTCTACTTCATTTCTAGCTGTCTATTTATTCTACGACAACAGACAATATTTGTTATAGGACAACAGACAAGGAAATCACTGGAGTCTGTAGAAATGTGGTTTTACAGAAGAATATTGAGAGTACCATGGACAGCTAAGAAGAGTAATGAAAAAGTTCTGAGAGAGGTCAAAGCAAAAAGAGAGATAATTTCCAATATTAGAAAGAAACAATCATCACTTTTTGGCCATGTAATGAGAAGAGAACAACTGGAATATATTGTAACAACTGGAAAAATTGAGGGACGAAGAGATAGAGGGAAGCAAAGAGAAAAAAATAACAGACAGCTTAAGAGAATGGCTTGGCAGAAGGTCAACAACAGAAATGATAAATAGCTGCCGAGATCGAACGTTGTGGAGAGACATGATCACCTACGCCAGTAGGCTCGGTACTTGATGATGACGATGATTTGTTCTACTTCATTTCTAGCTGTCTATTTGTTCTACTTCATTTCTAGCTGTCTATTTGTTCTACTTCATTTCTAGCTGTCTATTTGTTCTACTTGATTTCTAGCTGTCTATTTATTCTACTTCATTTCTAGCTGTTTATTTATTCTACTTCATTTCTAGCTGTCTATTTATTCTACTTCATTTCTAGGTGTCTATTTATTCTACTTCATTTCTAGCTGTCTATTTATTCTACTTCATTTCTAGCTGTCTATTTGTTCTACTTCATTTCTAGCTGTCTATTTGTTCTACTTCATTTCTAGCTGTCTATTTATTCTACTTCATTTCTAGCTGTTTATTTATTTATTCTACTTCATTTCTAGCTGTCTATTTATTCTACTTCATTTCTAGCTGTCTATTTATTCGACTTCATTTCTAGCTGTCTATTTATTCTACTTCATTTCTAGCTGTCTATTTATTCCACTTCATTTCTAGCTGTCTATTTATTCTACTTCATTTCTAGCTGTCTATTTATTCTACTTCATTTCTAGCTGTCTATTTATTTTACATCATTTCTAGCTGTCTATTTATTCTACTTCATTTCTAGCTGTTTATTTATTCTACTTCATTTCTAGCTGTCTATTTATTCTACTTCATTTATAGCTGTCTATTTATTCTACTTCATTTCTAACTGTCTATTTGTTCTACTTCATTTCTAGCTGTCTATTTATTCTACCTCATTTCTAGCTGTCTATTTGTTCTACTTCATTTCTAGCTTTCTATTTGTTCTACTTCATTTCTAGCCTTCTATTTGTTACACTTCATTTCTAGCTGTCTATTTATTCTACTTCATTTCTAGCTGTCTATTTATTCTACTTCATTTCTAGCTGTCTATTCTACTTCATTTCTAGCTGTCTATTTGTTCTACTTCATTTCTAGCTGTCTATTTATTCTACTTCATTTCTAGCTGTCTATTTATTCTACTTCATTCTAGCTGTCTATTTATTCTACTTCATTTCTAGCTGTCTATTTATTCGACTTCATTTCCAGCTGTCTATTTATTCGACTTCATTTCTAGCTGTCTATTTATTCTACTTCATTTCTAGATGTCTATTTATTCTACTTCATTTCTAGCTGTCTATTTATTCTACTTCATTTCTAGCTGTCTATTTATTCTACTTCATTTCTAGTTGTCTATTTATTCTACTTCATTTCTAGCTGTCTATTTATTCTACTTCATTTCTAGCTGTCTATTTATTCTACTTCATTTCTAGCTGTCTATTTATTCTACTTCATTTCTAGTTGTCTATTTATTCTACTTCATTTCTAGCTGTCTATTTATTCTACTTCATTTCTAGCTGTCTATTTATTCTACTTCATTTCTAGCTGTCTATTTATTCTACTTCATTTCTAGTTATCTATTTATTCTACTTCATTTCTAGCTGTCTATTTATTCTACTTCATTTCTAGCTGTCTATTGATTCGACTTCATTTCTAGCTGTCTGTTTATTCTACTTCATTTCTAGCTGTCTATTTATTCTACTTCATTTCTAGCTGTCTATTTATTCTACGACAACAGACAATATTTGTTATAGGACAACAGACAAGGAAATCACTGGAGTCTGTAGAAATGTGGTTTTACAGAAGAATATTGAGAGTACCATGGACAGCTAAGAAGAGTAATGAAAAAGTTCTGAGAGAGGTCAAAGCAAAAAGAGAGATAATTTCCAATATTAGAAAGAAACAATCATCACTTTTTGGCCATGTAATGAGAAGAGAACAACTGGAATATATTGTAACAACTGGAAAAATTGAGGGACGAAGAGATAGAGGGAAGCAAAGAGAAAAAAATAACAGACAGCTTAAGAGAATGGCTTGGCAGAAGGTCAACAACAGAAATGATAAATAGCTGCCGAGATCGAACGTTGTGGAGAGACATGATCACCTACGCCAGTAGGCTCGGTACTTGATGATGACGATGATTTGTTCTACTTCATTTCTAGCTTTTCTGTTTGTTCTACTTCATTTCTAGCTGTCTATTCTTTCTACTTCATTTCTAGCTTTCTATTTGTTCTACTTCATTTCTAGCTGTATATTTGTTCTACTTCATTTCTAGCTGTCTATTCTTTCTACTTCATTTCTAGCTTTCTGTTTGTTCTACTTCATTTCTAGCTGTCTATTTGTTCTACTTCATTTCTAGCTGTCTATTCTTTCTACTTCATTTCTAGCTTTCTGTTTGTTCTACTTTATTTCTAGCTATCTATTCTTTCTACTTCATTTCTAGCTTTCTGTTTGTTCTACTTTATTTCTAGCTATCTATTCTTTCTACTTCATTTCTAGCTATCTATTCTTTCTACTTCATTTCTAGCTATCTATTCTTTCTACTTCATTTCGAACTTTCTATTTTTCACTATCAGCCATTTTCTCCTGGTGGTTTATGTCTCCCTGGCACAAATTCCAGATATAAATTTCTGACTCCTTCTCGCTCCGATACCAGCGAGAACTGATTAATCAAGGACCCTAGCTCATATAATGATATAATGTCCATCCACAATCTTCTATCTACAGTACATCGTATCAGTTCTGTTGTTGACTGCTTTCCATGCCATGGCACCAAGTTATCTAGTATTTTCTCTCTTTGCCCGTCCGCGATCTTTCCCCGTATTTTGCCAGTTTTAACCAAGTATTTTATCTTTCCCCGTATTTTGCCAGTTTTAACCAAGTATTTTATCTTTCCCCGTATTTTGCCAGTTTTAACCAAGTATTTTATCTTTCCCCGTATTATGCCAGTCTTAACCAAGTATTTTATCTTTCCCCGTATTTTGTCAGTTTTAACCAAGTATTTTATCTTTCCCCGTATTTTGCCAGTTTTAACCAAGTATTTTATCTTTCCCGTATTTTGCCAGTTTTAACCAAGTATGTTATCTTTCCCCGTATTTTGCCAGTTTTAACCAAGTATTTTATCTTTCCCATATTTTGCCAGTTTTAACCAAGTATTTTATTGACCTCTGTTTACACACAGGATAGATAATTTTGTTTTCTTTAACACATTTCGATTGTTTTGTTTTGGTTGTTTCGTTATTAGTTTTGTGTGTGTGTGTTTTTTTTTTGTTTGTTCCTGATGAAGGCCTATTGGGCCGAAACGTCGTTTAGTCTGTGTCGTCCACTTATCACGTAAAGCTTCTAACATACCATTTTTTTCTATTTTTTAATGTTTCCTCCTATTTTATCTTTCCCCTTCTCATGATGCGCCCGAGAAATGTTGATTGTTTCTTTCTGATGTTTTTTATGAGTTCCCTTTTTGTGTTGGCCTGTTTTGGAGGATGTTCTCGCTGGTCTTTTTAGCTGACCAGGAAACTTTCAACATTCTTTTGAGAAATCGCATCTCTGTGACATCTAAACGTATTCTCATTGAGTTATTTGGGGGTCATCATCATTGCACTCCGAACATGTCCATAGGTGCTCAGATCATCTCCTCAGCAAGTCCCGCAGTGTCCAGCGACCAACGACTCAAGTTCTGTGTTGGTTGCTTAGTCTTCTTACACGCCCAATAAGTTTCTCATTTCTGGCTGTGCCCATCTTAACTCTATCAAGATTGTCATTTATTTGTCTATTGTCCATGGTTCGTTTCCATAGGTCAAAATTGGCTCTATATAGCACAGATGAACTCTCTTTCTCACTTCTTTTGACGTAGACATGATGCACAAGTCATTTTCATTTTTGACAATTTTAATTTCTAGATTAAATGTCACTTTAACTTTGAAACAAAGAGCTGCCAGGTGGGGGTTAAGCTTAAACGTATGGACTGTCTGATGTTAATCTCGAGGCAGAATAGCTACCTGTGACTCCATGTTTCACAACTACTTTTAATGGTCTCGCCACACTAAGCAAAGAATCATCATCAACAAGTGCCATGCCTACAGACGTAGGTGATCATGTTTCTCCACAAATTTCTATCTCGACAGTTATTTATCATTTCTGTTGTTGACCTTCTGCCAAGCCATTCTCTTAAGCTCTCTGATATCTTTTCTCCTTGCTTCTCTCTATCTATTCGTCCCTCGATTTTTCCAGTTGTTACAATATATTCCAGCTGTTCCTTTCTCATTACATTGCAGAAAAATGATGATTGTTTCTTCTTAATATTGGAAATTATCCCTCTTTTTGCTTTGGCCTCTTTCAGGGCATTTTCATTACTCCTCTTAGCTGTCCATGGTATTCTCAGCATTCTTCTGTAAGACAACATTTCTACAGCCTCCAGTGATTTTCTTGTCTATTGTCCATGATTCACACCCATATGTTAAGACTGGCTGTACACAACATTTAAGAACTCTTTCTTCTTGTTTCTATTGTCAAAAATGGATTGCATAGTATCTTCCTCATTTTTTGGAAAGCTACTTCTGCCTCAGCTATTATGCATCTCACATCTGTTGTACATCTACCATCTCACATCTGTTGTACATCTACCATCTCACCTCTGTTGTACATCTACCATCTCACCTCTGTTGTACATTTACCTTCTCACATCTGTTGTACATCTACCATCTCACCTCTGTTGTGCATCTACCATCTCACCTTTATTGTACATCTACCATCTCACCTCTGTTGTACATCTGCCATCTCACCTCTGTTGTACATCTGCCATCTCACCTCTGTTGTACATCTACCATCTCACCTCTGTTGTACATCTGCCATCTCACCTCTATTGTACACCTACCATCTCACCTTTGTTGTACATCTACCATCTCACCTCTGTTGTACATCTACCATCTCACCTTTATTGTACATCTACCATCTCACCTTTATTGTACATCTACCATCTCACCTCTGTTGTACATCTACCATCTCACCTTTGTTGTACATCTACCATCTCACCTCTGTTGTACACCTACCATCTCACCTTTATTGTACATCTACCATCTCACCTTTATTGTACATCTACCATCTCACCTCTGTTGTACATCTACCATCTCACCGTTGTTGTACATCTACAATCTCACCTCTGTTGTACATCTACCATCTCACCGTTGTTGTACATCTACCATCTCACCTCTGTTGTACATCTACCATCTCACCTCTGTTGTACATCTACCATCTCACCTTTATTGTACATCTACCATCTCACCTCTGTTGTACATCTACCATCTCACCGTTGTTGTACATCTACCATCTCACCTCTGTTGTACACCTACCATCTCACCTTTATTGTACATCTACCATCTCACCTCTGTTGTACATCTACCATCTCACCTCTGTTGTACATCTACCATCTCACCGTTGTTGTACATCTACCATCTCACCTCTGTTGTACATCTACCATCTCACCTTTATTGTACATCTACCATCTCACCTTTATTGTACACCTACCATCTCACCTTTATTGTACATCTACCATCTCACCTTTATTGTACACCTACCATCTCACCTTTATTGTACATCTACCATCTCACCTTTATTGTACATCTACCATCTCACCTTTATTGTACATCTACCATCTCACCTTTATTGTACACCTACCATCTCACCTTTATTGTACATCTACCATCTCACCTTTATTGTACATCTACCATCTCACCTTTATTGTACATCTACCATCTCACCTTTATTGTACACCTACCATCTCACCTTTATTGTACATCTACCATCTCACCTTTATTGTACATCTACCATCTCACCTTTGTTGTACATCTACAGCCTGAGGTCAGCATTAACAATCAATTAAATTTAATCAAACAAAGAATGCAGAGAACATAATCCGATAGCGGTTAATTCTGAGGTTAGTGAACACAGATAAGATAAGATAAGATAAGATAAGATAAGATTGGGAACGCTACCTAAAAATAATTTAAACACCCTCAGCCACCATTTCCCTCCCCTTCTATCAAACCGTCAAAAACCCCACCCAAATAGCTAGACTATATCCCACTTCCTCCCCTCCTATCAAACCCTCAAAAACCCCACCCAAATAGTTAGACTATATCACACTTCCCTCCCCTCCTATCAAACCCTCAAAAACCCCACCCAAATAGCTAGAATATATCCCACTTCCCTCCCCTCCTATCAAACCCTCAAAAACCCCACCCAAATAGTTAGACTATATCCCACTTCCCTCCCCTCCTATCAAACCCTCAAAAACCCCACCCAAATAGTTAGACTATATCCCACTTCCCTCCCCTCCTATCAAACCCTCAAAAACCCCACCCAAATAGCTAGACTATATCCCACTTCCCTCCCCTCTCAAAATTACGGAATTTGGCATTTGATTCACTTGCCAATTCAATATTTCAATAAACCCATTTACTTTTACACCGCCCACTCGTCCCAGCAGTACAAAGCGGCTCCGATCGTTATTTAACTCTTCGTGCTCGCACTGAGTAATCACAAAACCATTATCTGGCTGTTTATTTGGTAAATATGAAGCGCTCCAAATGTGAGTTAAATAAAATTATTAAGGGTCGTCTCCCCTGTCGTAAAGCATCATCATCATCATAATTATCATCAAGTGCCATCTCCGCATCGAAGGATGGCTACCATAGAACGCCATTCCACTCTGTCTCTTGCTTTGATGGTGCAGATTGTCATAGGCTGATTTGTCCATCTTTTGATGTTACTTGTCCATTGCAGTCTTGGTCTGCTTCTTTTACCCTGTTTTTTTCCCTCCAGGATTACTTTTAGTAGGCTGTTGCTTCATTTAACATGGCCCAAATATCTCATTTGTCTTGTTTGAATTGTGTTTAGTAGTTCTTTTTTTCATTTTTAGTTGTTTTAAGACATCATCGTTTGTTTTCTTTTCCTTCCATCCAATTCTACCTATTCTTCTATCCCTATATCCACATTTCAAAGGCTTCAATTCTCTGTTCTATTTTTTTGTCTAATGTCCATGTTTCTGCACAATACAGGAATGTTGAGAAGATATAACATTTTGCTATTCTTAGTTTTAGCCCTGGTGTTATTTGTTTTGATGTTAGTATATTTTGCATGACATTAAAATTACTTTTTGCCATTCCTATTCTTTTATTTATTTAAGTTGTACATTTTCCATCACTGGTTATAGTATGTCCAAGGTAGTTGTAGTTCTGAACTGTCTCCAGGTCTATTCCTTCAATTTTGATATCCACTTGTGGGTTTTGAGTATTTTCTTTGTTTATGATAATTGTTTTAGTCTTTTTGATATTCATATCTGGTCCATATTTTTTGCTTGTCATGTTTATTTCATTAAGTAATTGTTGTAGATCTTCAGGATTTTCTGCTAGCAGTACAGTATCATCAGCATATCTTAGGTAATTGATTATCTTTCCATTAATGTTTAGGCCTGGCATCTCTGTGATGTTTTTAAACATTTGCTCAGTGTATAGATTGAACAAGCTTGGAGACAGGATGCATCCCTGTCTTACTCCTCTTTTTATATCAATGGGTGTTGAGTTTTCTTTGTTATATTTTATTATTGCTGTTTGCTCCCAGTATAGATTACATATTAGTCATATGTCCATGTCTTCTAGATGTATCTTTTTAGGCATTCTATAAGTTGTTTGTGGTGTACTCTATCAAAAGCTTTGGTGTAGTCTATGAAGCAGTCATATATTCGTAAAGCATAAGGTGAATATAATGTCAGTGCTTACATTCTTGAACACAGTCACAATTTATGGTTGATATAGGCGGCATCACGCAAGGCCGCCCAACCTTAACAAAAAATAATCTGGCAACCATTTTAGTCTGGGTGAACCTAGGAGAAGTCGATCGGTATCGAACCCAATGTCTAGTGGCATAATCACTAACCACTGAGCTACTGCAGCTCTCTTCGGTACAGATTAGAGGTTTCCTTAATTCTTTTCTTTTACTTCTGTTATTTATATATATAAGGAAATATATATATATAAAGAAAACAAACGATGAAGTCTTAAAAACAACTAAAAATGAAAAGAGAACTACTAAACACAATTCAAACAAGACAAATGAAATTTTTGGGGCATGTTAAAAGCCACAACAGACTGCTAAAAGTAATCTTGGAAGGAAAAATACAAGGTAAAAGAGGCAGAGGCAGACCAAAACTGACATGGACAAGTAACATCAAAAGATAGACAAGTCAGCCAATGACAATCTGCACCATCAAAGCAAGAGACAGAGTGGAATGGCACTCCATGTTAGCCAACCTTCAATGCGGAGGCGGCACTCAATGAATGAAAAATATATATATAATGAAAACTGTGCTGTAATTGATGTGGAGTGGTTGTGTCCAGTGTGGCTTCTAAAGAGGAAGAGGATGGTTATATTTGGAAGTGGGGCCCCCTTCCACAAACCCACCAAACAATTGTACTTCTCATGTACTCTTTCTCTTCAATACTAAGTCCTATACAATAAAAAGTCCTGTATGATGAAAGGTCCTATATAATAAAAGTCTCTACATAATAAAAAGTCCTGTATGTCCCTGGCAGACCCTAGTAATGGGAAAATGCAGTTAAAATAGTCCTTTCTCTTCTGTCTCTACTAACTACTAATTGAACGTTCTGGTTAACTTCCTCTTCACTATGGATCTGCTATACGTTTACCACTCCCATGTTTCACAATAAGCTTCTTTTTAACTTTTTCACAGCAATCTTTGACACTTCAATCTTCCTTTTAGGCTTCATTGCTTCTTAATCACTCTTTGAATGCCCTTCATGATTGAAAAGGGTTGTATGTATACCCATACACAGCAAAAAAAAGAGCATAAAAAGCAATGAAAATATGTAAGTATAAAACAAGAAATGACTTGGGTACACAACCGAATGTGTTTAGAGAACACATAGCTATTATAAAGATAACACTAGCTGCGCTGTCGTTGAGGACGGGCAACCAATGGATCGGGCGGACATCATCAATGCCCTCTGAGATGTGGGAAGAGCATATGACTTCGACAAACACAGATCCACGTCACTTCTTCGGATGAAAGAGATGGGAGTTAAGATGGACACAGCCAGAAATGAGAAACTTAGTGGCCATGTAAGAAGACTTATCGACCAACATAGAACTGGAGTCGTCTGTCGCTGGACACTGAGGGAATTGCTGAGGAGGGGATCTGAGCACCTATGGACATGTTCGGAGTGCAATGATTATGACCCGCAAATAACCCAATAACCCAATGTGTTTAGAGAATGTGTTAATTCACTGTGCCTGCGACATGCATTGTTTCAACTCCAGATTCAAATTCTCTTGAAGTTAATGTTCAAAATTAGGAATGCACTAAGTTAAGATTGTTCAAAGTACAAGGATTTACTCTCTCTCTCTATATATAAATATATACATATATATACATACATCTTCTTCTTCTTTGCTTCCTCATTTTCTTTTCAGCATTGATGGGAGATATAATTTGCTATCTTTTGCTCTTCTGTTTGCCTCTGCTGCCGTTATGTTTTCTAGTGCTTCTAATATTCCATCGATCCATCTTCTGTTTGGTTGACCGTTGGGTCTGGTATTCCCACAACGTTTATTGAAGGCTCACTGTGTTGTGTCTGCCTTGTTACGTGGAGATATATATATATATAGCAAAACAAATCAATAGTATTACACAACAGGCCCTTTTTTGGAATCCCCAGGGGAAAAGATAAAGAGGAAGACCAAGGAATTCTTGGAGAAGACAGATAGAAGCAGAGATGAAGATGGTGGGGAAGACAAGGAATGATCTTAAAAGAATGGCAAAAAAACAGAACGACTTGGAAAGTGTTTGTTGAAGACCTATGCTCCACAGGGAGCTGAAAGGTAGAAGAGGAAGAAGGAAACAAACCAAACACAATACATACCAAATAGCTCCATAGATTCAAATCCAATTCAGTAGATTATGAAATGTTTGCATGTTACTGTTCCTTGCTGGTTATATATACAACTTACCACACTTTATCCCAGATTCTTTTTTCTGATGCAAGTTAGAATGTCTCTTCTTCTTCTACTATCTTTTTAGCTCCCAGTGGAGCATAGGTCTTCAACAAACACTTTCCAAGTCGTTCTGTTTATTGCCATTCTTTTAAGATCATTCCATGTCTTCCCCATTATTCCCATCTCAGCCTCCTTATGTTCATTAGAATGTACTCAATAATAAATGTGCTATAATTCAAGATATCAGGGTCCCATTTCAAACTACTCATTATTGCTCATTACTCAAGAGCTAAATTATTAGAAACCATTTATGGAAGTTTCATTGGCAACAATAATTATTAATAATTGATTTTAAACCATCAGTTGTTTTTTTTCACCATCAGAGAGCAATCACAACGGTTATCTTGATTGATTGATAAGGCTTCTGGCCTACTTGAACCTAATCTGCAATGTTTTAGGAAGTCACATAGCCATAATACCTAGGTTTGTATTACGTCAAGGCAGCAATGAGATTACTGATTATGTTCAAACCTTTTCATTTATAATGTGGGAAAGAAAAGGATAAGCATTTGAATTTTGTATTTATCTTCTATGCCGAACGGTATGGCACATGATGATGATGATGATGAGAGGAAGGATAAGAAAACAATTTTTCTATATATTTTAGTGTAAATCGCTGTATTTTTTTTTTCTGTAGATGCTACTAAACCCGTGTGTTACCGGGGCCTCATTATGATGGAGGTAAAGAATAGTGACCTTGAGTGAAATAGAAACCACCTTAAAGCTAATGACCAATAACAAGGCTGCTGGAGAGGATAAGTTAACAGCTGAGATCCTCAAGGCAATTGATAGCCATAATTTAATACATCTCCAAAAAATGTTCAACATCATTTGGAAAACAGAGAAGACGCCTCATAAATGGAAAAAAGGAATCATTGTTAAGATCCCAAAAAAGGGCAATCTTAGAGATTGTAACAATTGGAGAGGCGTGACACTTTTGTCAGTTGCCTCAAAATTATTCTGTAAAATCATCCTAAATAGAATAAAGGATTCAATAGATACAGTAATGCGTGAAGAACAGGCTGGGTTTAGAAAAGGGAGAAGCTGTCTTGACCACATTTTCACTCTACGACTTATATTGGAGGAACACATTGAAAAGCAAAAACCTTTTGTACTTAACTTCA
The DNA here is from genome assembly GCA_032433765.1 of Megaustenia siamemsis. NCBI lineage: Eukaryota > Metazoa > Mollusca > Gastropoda > Stylommatophora > Ariophantidae > Megaustenia > Megaustenia siamemsis. Next base: position 69,546,295 of record JAVIAB010000059.1, read on the forward strand.
TCGACTTCAAAAAAGCATTTGATAGTATTCATAGAGATTCTTTGTGGAAAATTCTGAAGCAATATGGCTTACCATCAAAAATCATAAATATTATCAAAGACATGTATGATGGTTACACATGTGCAGTTCGAACAGAGGAAGGACTGAGCGAATGTTTCCCAATAGAAACTGGGGTTAAACAAGGATGTATTTTATCGCCCTTGTTATTTGGAATTGTTATGGACTTCATAATGAAGAAATGCTGCACTGGTAATAAAGGCATCGAATGGATACAAGGAGACCATTTGGAGGACCTGGACTTTGCTGATGACATAGTTCTCATCAGCAATCAGATAAAAACGATGCAGGAAAACACAAATGAACTATCATCAATAGCCAGCAAAATTGGGCTTGAGGTCAATCATGAAAAGACTAAAGTCATGAAAAGTTTAATTCCAACAAGTGACAAAATATACATGGAAAACAAACCAGTAGAAGAGATCGATCACTTCATCTATCTTGGAAGTCACATTGATCGAGAAGGGGATACGAGCAAAGAAATTAGAATCAGACTGGCTAAAGCAGCAATGTCTTTCAGAAGCCTTGAAAAGTTGTGGAAATCAAAACTCATTAGCACAAACACAAAACTTAGGCTATTCAAATCAAATGTACTATCAACCCTTACGTATGCGTGTGAAAGCTGGAAAACAACAAGAGATATAGAAACAAAGTTGAACGCATTCGAAAATAAATGTCTAAGGAAAATACTTGGTATAGAATGGAACGAATTCAAAACAAACGAGGAAATTAGAGAAATCGCCAATCAACCACTAATATCTTCAGTAATAAAGAAAAGACGATGGTCATACGTTGGACATGTGATGAGAAGAGATAATAATCGAATAGCAAAGCAAGCCCTCATATGGGAAACAACAGGTAAAAGAAAAAGAGGAAGACCCAGGGAGACACTGAGAAGAACATTGATGAGAGAGGCAAGAGCAGCAGGAATCGGCTCCCTCAATGAGATAGAACTGCTTGCACAGAACAGAGACAGATGGCGAGATTTGATAAAATATCTTTAAAAGAAAACTGCTAGAACAAAAATTCATATAGGAGAAGGTGTATCTTGGTCTACGCCCTATGGGCCGGTTACGGCTCGAAAGGTCAATAGATAGAAAGAATAGTGACACTGTGACCTTCCAGGCATGTCGTAAGAGGCGACTAAGGAGGCTGATCAATGGCTTGACAAGCTGTCATTGTAAAAAGTATTGTTATGGAAACAGCGCCATAGAGCAGTGATCTCTGCAATATGTGCCATTTTGGCACGCAAGGTTTCTGTTTTTGAGATTGTGGTTCTGCCCTATGTGCCATCTTCGGCTCAAAAGGACAATAGATAGATAGATAGATGCTACTAGAGTTGACTTCATGTGAGACAGTTGATCATTACTAAAAGAGATTAATTTAAAATTGACATTTGAAACTGAATGAAGAAGAGGTTCCTTGTTACATGTTATTCGCCGTTATCAAAAGCTCATCAGCTCCCTCACTTTACCTTTTACTCAACCATCATATGGGAACTGGCTAAATTCCATCACTGCATATTTAACTCTATCCGTATGTTTTGCCTCAACGTGTGTCATATAGATTTCAGTCGCATACGTTTCGAAGCATAGTGCGCCACTCTCAGTTTGATTAGTGTGAACTGTCATCAAACCATATTCTTTTTACGTGTCTTGTATCATCTTTATATTCTATCTATCTATTGACCTTTCGAGCCGTAACCGGCCCATAGGGCGTAGACCAAGATACACCTTCTTCTATATGAATGTTTGTTCTAGCAGTTTTCTTTTAAAGATATTTTATCAAATCTCGCCATCTGTCTCTGTTCTGTGCAAGCAGTTCTATCTCATTGAGGGAGCCGATTCCTGCTGCTCTTGCCTCTCTCATCAATGTTCTTCTCAGTGTCTCCCTGGGTCTTCCTCTTTTTCTTTTACCTGTTGTTTCCCATATGAGGGCTTGCTTTGCTATTCGATTATTATCTCTTCTCATCACATGTCCAACGTATGACCATCGTCTTTTCTTTATTACTGAAGATATTAGTGGTTGATTGGCGATTTCTCTAATTTCCTCGTTTGTTTTGAATTCGTTCCATTCTATACCAAGTATTTTCCTTAGACATTTATTTTCGAATGCGTTCAACTTTGTTTCTATATCTCTTGTTGTTTTCCAGCTTTCACACGCATACGTAAGGGTTGATAGTACATTTGATTTGAATAGCCTAAGTTTTGTGTTTGTGCTAATGAGTTTTGATTTCCACAACTTTTCAAGGCTTCTGAAAGACATTGCTGCTTTAGCCAGTCTGATTCTAATTTCTTTGCTCGTATCCCCTTCTCGATCAATGTGACTTCCAAGATAGATGAAGTGATCGATCTCTTCTACTGGTTTGTTTTCCATGTATATTTTGTCACTTGTTGGAATTAAACTTTTCATGACTTTAGTCTTTTCATGATTGACCTCAAGCCCAATTTGCTGGCTATTGATGATAGTTCATTTGTGTTTTCCTGCATCGTTTTTATCTGATTGCTGATGAGAACTATGTCATCAGCAAAGTCCAGGTCCTCCAAATGGTCTCCTTGTATCCATTCGATGCCTTTATTACCAGTGCAGCATTTCTTCATTATGAAGTCCATAACAATTCCAAATAACAAGGGCGATAAAATACATCCTTGTTTAACCCCAGTTTCTATTGGGAAACATTCGCTCAGTCCTTCCTCTGTTCGAACTGCACATGTGTAACCATCATACATGTCTTTGATAATATTTATGATTTTTGATGGTAAGCCATATTGCTTCAGAATTTTCCACAAAGAATCTCTATGAATACTATCAAATGCTTTTTTGAAGTCGATGAAGTTAAGTACAAAAGGTTTTTGCTTTTCAATGTGTTCCTCCAATATAAGTCGTAGAGTGAAAATGTGGTCAAGACAGCTTCTCCCTTTTCTAAACCCAGCCTGTTCTTCACGCATTACTGTATCTATTGAATCCTTTATTCTATTTAGGATGATTTTACAGAATAATTTTGAGGCAACTGACAAAAGTGTCACGCCTCTCCAATTGTTACAATCTCTAAGATTGTCCTTTTTTGGGATCTTAACAATGATTCCTTTTTTCCATTTATGAGGCGTCTTCTCTGTTTTCCAAATGATGTTGAACATTTTTTGGAGATGTATTAAATTATGGCTATCAATTGCCTTGAGGATCTCAGCTGTTAACTTATCCTCTCCAGCAGCCTTGTTATTGGTCATTAGCTTTAAGGTGGTTTCTATTTCACTCAAGGTGAAGTCATCTAAATTTACATCTAATTCTGCTGCTGGTGTTTCAGCTTCAAAATCTATTAAACTGTTATCTATTAAATCTTTATATTGGTTAAATCTAATTTATTTATCCATTATCTAAAAATTAATATATAATATACAATATATGTTAGATAAATATAAATATGTAGATTGATTCTTTAAACCATGAACAATTTTTGTCTGTGAAATCGCTTCCTTTGCATCAATAAAAAGCTTCCATAAGGAAAGAGTTAATTAAAGAATGAAAATGTTAAATGAACAGTAGCAAAACATCAGAGCCAGGCAAAATTATTTGTCACTGGTGTCTTATTCATTTCTTTCATTAAAAAAAAATAATCTGCATGTGACTCTTCTACTATATATTCAAGTTGATACATATTTTCTAATGTTTAACATTTATCAACATTTGTTGTGTTAAACTGCCATAGAGAAACATTTGCGAGATGAATTAAGCAGGTTTTAGGAAGAACAGATCATGTGCTGATCAAATAACCACTCAACGTATAATAGTTGAACAAAGTTTAGAACCACAATCCCCACTTTATATTGATTCATAGATTACGAAAAGGCATTTGATAGTTTAGACAGAAGAATGTCTTGGAAGTTGCTGAGTCATTACGGAATCTCCATAAAGTTTATTAACCTGATAAAAACAATGTATGAAGGAATGAAATGTAGTGTGGTGCATGAAGGACAGCTTACAGAAGCATTTGAAATAAAAACAGGAGTAAGGCAAGGATGCCTTCTGTCTCCATTTCTCTTTCTACTGGCCATAGATTGGATTATGAAAATAACTCAAAACAACAGAAATGGGATCCAGTGGTCACTGACCAAACAACTTGATGATTTAGACTTTGCTGATGACATAGCTCTCCTATCACACAGCCATCAACAGATGCAGGATAAAATGAACATACTTGATGAGAGATCACATCAGCTAGGACTGAAGATTAATAGAGATAAGACCAACATTATGAGAATTAATACAGCTGGCAATAACCAAATAAAATAAGGAGAAATACAACTACTAGACGTACAATCTTACATATATCGGCGTAGTAATATAGATAAAGAGGGAGGAACAGAAAATGATACCAAAATAAGGATATCAAAAGCAAGAGGAGTTTTTGTTACACTGGGAAACATATGCAAGCTATACTGTAAAGAGCTGTATAAAGTGTTGTAAATATTGAAAAAATGTTTGTAAAACAAAACAAAGGATTTTGATAGAAAACTATCCATCACCATGACATGGAATGAAGATTATGAAATCAGCAGAAAAAATCAACACATTTTTGTGTAAAAATATAAAACCATAATTACGAATCATAGATACCATACTTGGTCCTTAACTTATCATTGGTGATTCATGATTACCTTTGTCAGCCGTTAGGCCAGTTATAGGATGTTTATTATGGCAAAGAATGTTATTCTCTCTTTCTTCTACCTTTCAGCTCCCTGTGGAGCATAAGTCTTCAACAAACACTTTCCAAGTCATTCTGCTTCTTACCATTCTTTTAAGATCATTCCATGTCTTCCCTATCATCTTCATCTCTGCTTTTGTCTGTCTTCTCCAAGAATTCCTTGGTCTTCCTCTTTGTCTTTTCCCCTGGGGATTCCAAAAAGAGCCTGTTGTGTAATACTCTCAGTTGGCTTCCACAGTGTGTGTCCTATCCAGCACCATCATCTTCGCTGTATCTCTTTATCCACTGGTATTTGACTGGTACATTTCCATAATTCTATGTTAGTGATTTCCATCCTTTTATTCTGTGTAAGCATCAATTAATGAAAGTCTATCTTCATGATTGTCAATTTTGTTGTTCTCCATGTTTCACAGCCATATAATAGGACTGACTTAACATTGAAGTTGAACATTTTTATTTTTGTACTTAACCTAATTTCTTTGGACTTCCATATGTTTCCCAGTGCAGCAAAAGCTGCTCTTGCTTCTGATATCCTTATTTTGGTATCAAAGAATGTTATTAATTATTAATATTTTATGGAAAATAGAAGCTTCTCTTTGATCTTACCCTAACGTACACTTACACTTTCTTGAGTTACATCAAAATTACAGCAGTTACCTCAAGCTTGTGAATACTTAACACAAAAACTAAATCATTTTAAAATGTATTTTTTTTTGGGGGGTGGGGGTGGGGGGGGGGTGTTTAAATAATTAAATATAATCTATCAAATAAAACAAATAATAATTTCTGTGACTTTCAATAACGACTAGCTGTATAAAAGCGTTTTCATAAACAAATAAATGTGAGATCGTATATAAGAGAAGGAAATAAGAAAATAATTTAATAAAAATTACTTACCCTGCCTTAAGCCTTATCTTATCACATACACAGTATGAGTATGTAATCAGAATGTCAGTCTATCTATATAATAGAGTTTAGTTAACATATAGTATATATACTTTATAACACCACTTCACTGAATTCTCTGGTGTAGCTAGTGTCACTGAGGACTTTGTTATCTTTTTTTGTCGATTTACGATTTTTACATAACAAACATTTGAACAACACATAGTAACTTCTGACCTCCTACACTTAAACTACACTATCTTGACCAACAACATAACATACGACTCATACATTAACATAGTCACGTCATAAAGTGATATAGTGTATTGTGTGTTGTATGTTGAACAGAATAGTTACTACTTACTTTACTTACTACTATACTTATACTTATTTAACACAGTAATTTATATAATTTGAGTAATAATTCACTTTAAAAATCATAACTTTTTTCCTAATTGTCGTAGAAATAGGATTCAGGTATCATTGTTTTACTCACTTCGAGGGCTATTTTATTTAGCTATCCTGGTTTCAATTATTAGAAATTATTTTGAAAAACAAACCAAAGTACCTAAATAATAAATAGAATAATTATAGAGTAGTTTCAAACAGGACTCTCTTATTCAACATTACATTAATAATATCACATATAAGTGGATGCGGAAATATATTATAGGCTACACAATTTATTTCTTGAAAACTCAGAATTTAAAAAAATAAACTTTTATCACAGTTTGATAGATTAGTGACCTAGAGTGGTAGTTATGTTGTCCTGTGTCGCGTTTAGCCCTCGACACTCGACCCGAACTTTACCGGCGCTCGCTGTATCTTAGCAACGCCTAACTCTTGCATTTAGCAAGTTTAGTTTATTTAGAAAGGGGACATTACTTTCATGAAATTGTTATGCAGAAAAAATTACTGGTTATCTTCCCTGGTAAACAAAGCTAAACTGAAAAATGATTTAAATTACCGTAGTCCAACTAACCAACTTATGCCTAAGGCTGCGTGCGGCCCTCGACATCCGTTTGGGTGGCCCGCGGCCTCTACTACGATTTTCAGACTAGGAAAAAGAAAACAATAAAATAATTTTAAAATTGTGGGTACTAGGAAATGAAGTCAAACATTTGTGCAGGTTTTATAGTTCCCCCAGTACAAAGTAGTTTGGATTCGAATAACAGTGTTACCTTTACTTTGTAAAATATAACAGGTGATAATAATTTTCGACTAAATTAAAGACTCGATAGGAGTTTACAAAGACTTCCAAATGAAAATAGTTAATTAAATCTGTCCAATAATATCATTCTCGTGGCGATGGAAATGTTGGTTACAGCTTATGGCGGCAATTCAGGGCGGTAGGTGCAACGTTCTTATTGTGAAGCAATCTCCTGATGGGTATGTCGGGGGACATATAGGACTTTCTATCACATAGGAAATGTTATTGGATAGGATTTAGTATTGAAGAGAAAAAGTACACCAGATACAATTCTATTACAAGTAGGTGGAAGGGAATTTCATTTGTCGGCTACAGTGACCATTTAATTTTAACGATTTCTAAGACAATGAAAAAATGTTGATCTGCTGCTTTGAACCCAACTACCTGTGACATACTATAACTAGTGATGGAAAATGTACAACTGAAATAAACAAAAGAATAGGAATGGCAAAAAGTAATTTTAATACCATGAAAAATATACTAACATCAAAACAAATAACACTAGGACTAAAATTAAGAATAGCAAAATGTTACATCTTCTCAATATTCCTATATGGTGCAGAAACATGGACATTAGACAAGAAAACAGAACAGAGAATTGAAACCTTTGAAATATGGATATATAGAAGAAAAGGTAGAATTGGATAGAAGGAAAAGAAAACAAACGATGAAGTCTTAAAACAACTAAAAATGAAAAGAGAACTACTAAACACAATTCAATCAAGATAAATGTTATTTTTGGAATATTTTAAATGACACAACAGCCTACTAAAAGTAATCCTGGAGGGGAAAATAAAGGTAAAAGAGGCAGAGGCTGACCAAGACTAACATGGACGAGTAACATCAAAAGATGGACAAGTCAGCCTATGACAACCTGCACCATCAAAGCAAGAGACAGAGCAGAATGGCGCTCCATGGTAGCCAACCTTTGATGTGGAGACGGCACTCGATGATGATGATTTACTTATATTTCATGTTTATAGTAATACTGATATATATATATATATAAGTAAAGTAAAGTACCCCCGTCACGCCAAGTGGCGTATAGGGAATATGGGTTAGTGACCATACATTTTACATACCTTCGGCACATGATTTTTGGGGTAATGTGGTCGGTATTACGCCCGTGCCGCTTCACTTTCCCAGAAAAAAAACCGGTACCCATTAAAGGCTGGGTGAACCCGGAAGCCGTCGGTTGGGATCGAACCCTACCTCTTGTCCTTTGCAGTCCAGTTCAATAACCACTTTATAAGCTTATTCCACTAGTGATCAATAATGTTTTTATATTTATAGGTTATTCTACTAGTGAGCAATACTTTTGTTATATCTACAGGTTTATCTCACTCATCATCATGTGCCATACCGGTTGGCGTTGGCGATCATGTCCCTCCACAATCTTCTATCTACAGTGCATCGTATCAGTTCTGTTGTTGACTGTTTTCCATGCAATGACACCAAGCTATCCAGTATTTTCTCTCTTTCTCGTCCGCGATCTCTCTTTCCTTTTATTTTGCCAGTTGTAACCAAGTATTCCAACTTTCCTCTTCTCATGATGTGCCCAAAAAATGTTGATTGTTTCTTTCTTATGTTTTTTAGGAGCTCCCTTTTTGTGTTGGCCTCTTTGAGAACTTCCTCATTGGTCTTTTTAGCTGTCCAGGGAACTTTCAACATTCTTCTGAGAAATCCCATCTCTGTGGCCTCTAATCGTCTTTTGATTTGTTTGTCTACTGTCCATGATTCGCTTCCATAGGTCAGAATTGGTTCTATATAGAACCGATGAACTCTTTTTCTCATTTTTATTGACATAGATTTGTTGCATAAGATATTTTTCATTTTCTGAAATGCTATTTTGGCCTGAGCTATTCTGCTTTTTATTTCTGTGGTGCATCTTCCATCCGATGTTATTACTGTGCCCAAGTATTTGACGCGTTGCACTTGTTTCAAATTTGTCCTGTTTATTTTTTTTTTTGCTAATTGCTGGTAGCTTATTCCAGTAGTGATCACTATTTTTTTTTTTTTTGTATTTATAGGTTTATTCCACAAGTGATCACTATTTTTGTTATATTTATAGGTTAATTCCACAAGTGATCACTATTTTTGTTATATTTATAGGTTAATTCCACAAGTGATCACTATTTTTGTTATATTTATAGGTTAATTCCACAAGTGATCACTATTTTTGTTATATTTATAGGCTTACTCTAAGACTAAGCAAACGATTTTATCTTTAGTCTTTCTTGTATAAACCAAAATAAATTGTGTATCCTTACTATTTTGATTGTTTTTTAAATCATCAAACATTAAATATTCATGGCTTTGTTTGCAAGAATAAACAAACATTTGATCTATAGAACTCTTTTATTCAAAATAAAATCAATCAAGTTATGACAACGAATATCTTCTATGATGACACATCAATCAAAATATAATCTTTATCTCACACAGCAAAGGATCAATGGTGGTGAGTCAACACAAATATCACTTTAACTTGAAACATTTGAAATAATTCAAAATAACAATTATTGAGCCAATGAACTAGACGGGCTTTCTTTTCAAACAATCAAATTTGTAGTTTTAGTTATACATACTTATTTGTCTTCTGACAGGGAATTCTTCACACACACACGAGTATCTTTACGGCATTTTCCCGTTACTGGGGTCTGCCGGGGGAACTGTAGGAACGGAAAATAATGGCCACTTGTCCCTTGCAGCCTCGCGAGGTGTTCGAGTCTGAGTTTTATTTCAAAGCACAATTCTACTGATGAAATTAAAATACCATGGCCACGTCAAAAGACAGCAGGCTGGAAAGAACAATATTGGAAGGCATGGTTTATGGGTGGCGCATCAGGGCAAACCAAGATGAAGGTGGCTTAAGGACATCAATGGGTCCTTAAACATGACAACTGTAGTGGGAGATCTGGCTAGAGACAGAGATTCTGTCAGGCGGGCTGTGGTGAATACAGCGTTCTGTGGGAGATCTGGCTAGAGACAGAGATTCTTTCAGACGGGATGGGGTGAATGCAACGTTCTGTGGGGGATCTGGCTAGAGACAGAGATTCTTTCAGGCGGGCTGTGGTGAATGCAACGTTCTGTGGGAGATCTGGCTAGAGACAGAGATTCTTTCAGGCGGGCTGTGGTGAATGCAACGTTCTGTGGGAGATCTGGCTAGAGACAGAGATTCTTTCAGGCGGGCTGTGGTGAATGCAACGTTCTGTGGGAGATCTGGCTAGAGACAGAGATTCTTTCAGGCGGGCTGTGGTGAATGCAACGTTCTGTGGGAGATCTGGCTAGAGACAGAGATTCTTTCAGGCGGGCTGTGGTGAATACAGCGTTCTGTGGGAGATCTGGCTAGAGACAGAGATTCTTTCAGGCGAGCTGTGGTGAATGAAACGTTTTGTGGTGGATCTGGCTAGAGACAGAGATTCTTTCAGGCGAGCTGTGGTGAATGAAACGTTCTGTGGGGATCTGGCTAGAGACAGAGATTCTTTCAGGCGAGCTGTGGTGAATGAAACGTTCTGTGGTGGATCTGGCTAGAGACAGAGATTCTTTCAGGCGAGCTGTGGTGAATGAAACGTTCTGTGGTGGATCTGGCTAGAGACAGAGATTCTTTCAGGCGAGCTGTGGTGAATGAAACGTTCTGTGGTGGATCTGGCTAGAGACAGAGATTCTTTCAGGCGAGCTGTGGTGAATGAAACGTTCTGTGGTGGATCTGGCTAGAGACAGAGATTCTTTCAGGCGAGCTGTGGTGAATGAAACGTTCTGTGGGGGATCTGGCTAGAGACGAGATAGAAAAAACAGTTGACCCTTGCGGGATACGAGCCTGGTTCAGAAAATGACGAGGTTTTTGATTCGGCCACCCACTGAAATGAAATATCTGAGAAGAGTCTGGAGTAACCAGAAGAGGTCAATTTTGAGGTAGAGAACGAAGGATATGGAACCACAGTTGAGCTATAGTTAATGACCTGATCCACTGAGGTTAAGGGGATGGATTTGAATCCCACTGATGGCTTATAAGTTCACAAGTGCTGAAAATGGGTACAGACTTTTCTGGTTAAAAAAAAGATGATACTAGCCACATTGCCTTAAAATGTGTGGACATCATTATCATCAAAGTACCATGCATAGCTGGCGCATGTGAACATGTCTCTCCACAACTTCTGATGTCGACAGTTATTTATCATTTCTGTTGTTGACCTTCTGCCAAGCCATTCTCTTAAGCTGTCTGGAATATTTTCTTTTTGCTTCCCTCTATACTTCCGTCCCTTTTCGAGACGCATGTATCATCTGCTCATGGTATTTAAGTCATTATCATCATCATGTTGCGCATGGCATATAATAAAAGTTGAGAAGAAAGCAAAGACAGAACCAGAGTAAAATGGAGAAACAAGATCATGAAGGAAACTCTACTACAATAGCATCAGTCAATGCTGTAAATTATATAGTTCGTTCAGAAATTTGTGCCCACAAAGTTTATTAAATATCTCAGAAACTGTTTGCTGAATTTCTGTAATTCTTTTTTTCGTGAAATCTTATTTTTTTCACAGACCTTAAGTCTGATTTTTTGCCCTACTGCCACCCATTTAGTAAAGATTTTTGCTTGTTTGAGGTATATAAAAAAATGATTTTCTTGCTTGTCCTAAATTTTCGGATTTTACAATACCCACATTTGTTGTAATCAACTCACCATTTAAAAAGCCAAATTTCATGTGCTCTCCACATAATCTTCGCACCATCTCCCGCTCACTGAACCCTAACTTGTAAGACGCAATCCACTGAGAGGTTTGTTAGAAAATTAACATAATTTACAGTAAAATCTAATGTTCAGAGCACACGGTTTGATATTTTCCGAAAATTATACAACAAAAAAACGATTTGTGCAAAATTCAGACTACCTCAGTACTTAAATGTTATAAAATCTTAAGGTCGGTGAAAAAAATAAGGTTTCATGAAAAAGAATTACAGAAATTCATCAAACAGTTTCCGAGATAATTCATAAACTCTGTGGGCACGAATTTCTGAACGAACTATAATTTGAGCTGACTTAGTAGTACTAACGAGAACTTTGTATCCTTTGTGGCACGTGAAGTTTATAGCACATAACATAAACTCTGTGGACACGAATTTCTGAACGAACTATAATTTGAGCTGACTTAGTAGTACTAACGAGAACTTTGTATCCTTTGTGGCACGTGAAGTTTATAGCACATAACATAAACTGACTTCAGCAAAAAAAATAAACCAAATGAGTATCAGATTCGGATAAAATAAACAAAATGTGTATCACATTAGAATAAAAATAAAATAAGTGAGTATCTGATTGGGATTAAAATAAACTACATGAGTAAGGAAGTGGGATTAAATAAACAAAGTGAATCAGAAACTAATATACAATAAACTAAATGAATGGGATAAAATAAACTAAATGAATGGGATAAAATAAACTAAATGAATGGGATAAAATAAACTAAATAAATGGGATAAAATAAACTAAATGAATGGGAAAAATAAACTGAATGAATGGGATAAAATAAACTAAATGAATGGGATAAAATAAACTAAATGAATGGGGCAAAATAAACTAAATGAGCAAGGAATTTGGGGTTAAATAAACATAGTGAGTAATCTATCTATCTATTGTCCTTTCGAGCCGAAGACGGCACATAGGGCAGAACCACAATCTCAAAAACAGAAACCTTGCGTGCCAAAATGGCACATATCGTACATATATGGCAGAAATCACTGCTTCTAAAATCTATGGTTCTGTTTCCATAACAATACTTTTTACAATGACAGCTTGTCAAGCCATCGATCAGCCTCCTTAGTCGCCTCTTACGAATGCGTGGAAGGTCACATGTCACTAATCTTTACTTCCCTCATAACGAGGCCCCGGTAACACACAGGAGTAGTGAGTAAAGTACACTGAGGTAAAATAAACTAAATGAGTGTGAGATTGAGATAAAATAAACTAAGTGAGATTGAGATAAAATAAACTAAATGAGTGTGAGATTGAGATAAAATAAACTAAATGAGTGTGAGATTGAGATAAAATGAACTAAATGAGTGTGAGATTGAGATAAAATGAACTAAATGAGTGTGAGATTGAGATAAAATGAACTAAATGAGTGTGAGATTGAGATAAAATAAACTAAATGAGTGTGAGATTGAGATAAAATGAACTAAATGAGTGTGAGATTGAGATAAAATAAACTAAATGAGTGTGAGATTGAGATAAAATGAACTAAATGAGTGTGAGATTGAGATAAAATAAACTAAATGAGTGTGAGATTGAGATAAAATAAACTAAATGAGTGTGAGATTGAGATAAAATAAACTAAATGAGTGTGAGATTGAGATAAAATAAACTAAATGAGTGTGAGATTGAGATAAAATAAACTAAATGAGTGTGAGATTGAGATAAAATAAACTAAATGAGTGTGAGATTGAGATAAAATAAACTAAATGAGTGTGAGATTGAGATAAAATAAACTAAATGAGTATGAGATTGAGATAAAATAAACTAAATGAGTGTGAGATTGAGATAAAGTAAACCAAATTAGTGCAAGACAGGAATAACATAAATTAATTAGTGCCAGATTAAGATAAAATAAACTCATTGAGCTTCATATTAAGATAAAATACGACACTGGCAGCACAGAAGTTGAATATAGTTTTCTCGAAAGTATTTAGAGTACCAAGCATACAACAAAGGTTGAATAGCCATCCTTAAACACCAAAGCAATAAGAACATGATCTCAATCCTGTTTGGTTTGGTCGGGTATCCTGTGACATCAAATGTCATATAGAGGATGGTAATAGGAAGCCAACAGATGAGCTGAAAAAAAACAAATTAATCGTTTATGTCTCTGATACAATCGGTTACACATAAATTTTATCTCTACAAATTTGGTTTAAATGGGGCACTACAAATATGGTTATGGTTAGTCGAAGGTCCCGGTATCACTGTAAACGGATTAAAAATCCATAATTGCTCAACAGCTAGTGCCAGCGGAATCATCTGAATTAAAACTAATCTCCTTAAAGGATCCAAACAAAGAAAGGCAAATGCAGTCCCCTTCATAGCAGCTACAGCACACGCCAAAAGGCATCAGACCAAACGACACCGAAAGTGAACGCAGTTGAACTGTCCTTCGTTATACGATATCAACTTTCATCGTAAGCAATGGGAATATCGAAAAACAATCTGGATGAAAAACACAGCTCACGGTGTGCACAGAGCACTAAACTCAGTAGCTCCGGCAGCAAGCTGGACTTGGAACATGAAGAAACTGCAACAAAGAACACTTTTCAGACCAGAGCCTGAATTGTTCCTGCCGCCTATCTGCCATATTGACCGAAAGTTCTACAAATTTGTACAGAGGAGTTGTTATTTGTTTGCTTATTTTCTGATTCTTAACATATTGAGCCTTGTTTCTTTTATGATTAACAAGATTAAGAGTGTTGCCTGTTTTTCTGGTTTGTTAGTGTTTAATCTCGGTCTTCTAACTCCTAATACTTTGAGCTGTATACGTTTTTGTGATTCTTAAAGCTTTTAGATGCATTTCTTAGGTTATGTTTAATAAAGATCATTATCCAAACAAAGGCCAGTATCATGAAAATTGGAAACAAGAACACCCAAAGCATAACGAGAGGGATGAATACTTCCAGCTATCAAGGAGGGATCAAGTCATCATACTTCGCCTACGCACTGGCCACAACAAAATGAGAAACCACATGTTCACTAAACTCAACATATAAACAACCAGCCTATCCCACTGGATAACATGACAACAAAACATGTTCTACAGGATTGCCCCCAGTACACAGACCTGAGAAGTACAATGTGGTCCACACCTAACCTCGCTGGATGAGAAACTCTACGGGCAAGCGAATCACTTAAACAGACAGCTGCCTTCATAAGATAGTCCGGAATCTTAGTCTGAATGAGCCATGATCGCAGAAAAAGAAGAAGATACGGCCAAACACTTGCTTCGATATTTTTATGTAAACTAAACTTGTTAATGACACCAAGTAAACAGAAATTGTTAATGACACCAAGTAAACTAAACTTGTTAATGACACCAAGTAAACTAAACTTGTTAATGACACCAAGTAAACTAAATTTGTTAATGACACCAAGTAAACTAAACTTGTTAATGACACCAAGTAAACTAAACTTGTTAATGACACCAAGTAAACTAAACTTGTTAATGACACCAAGTAAACAGAAATTGTTAATGACACCAAGTAAACTAAACTTGTTAATGACACCAAGTAAACTAAACTTGTTAATGACACCAAGTAAACTAAACTTGTTAATGACACCAAGTAAACAGAAATTGTTAATGACACCAAGTAAACTAAACTTGTTAATGACACCAAGTAAACTAAACTTGTTAATGACACCAAGTAAACTAAACTTGTTAATGACACCAAGTAAACTAAATTTGTTAATGACACCAAGTAAACTAAACTTGTTAATGACACCAAGTAAACAGAAATTGTTAACGACACCAAGTAAACTAAACTTGTTAATGACACCAAGTAAACTAAACTTGTTAATGACACCAAGTAAACTAAACTTGTTAATGACACCAAGTAAACTAAACTTGTTAATGACACCAAGTAAACAGAGATTGTTAATGACACCAAGTAAACTAAACTTGTTAATGACACCAAGTAAACAGAGATTGTTAATGACACCAAGTAAACTGAGATTGTTAATGACACCAAGTAAACTGAGATTGTTAATGACATCAAGTAAACTGAGATTGTTAATGACACCAAGTAAACAGAGATTGTTAATGACACCAAGTAAACAGAGTTTGTTAATGACACCAAGTAAACAGAGATTGTTAATGACACCATGTAAACAGAGATTGTTAATGACACCAAGTAAACTGAGATTGTTAATGACACCAAGTAAACAGAGATTGTTAATGACACCAAGTAAACTGAGATTGTTAATGACACCAAGTAAACAGAGATTGTTAATGACACCAAGTAAACAGAGATTGTTAATGACACCAAGTAAACAGAGATTGTTAATGACACAATGACAACTAAGATTATTAATTGCACTATGAAATCTGATATTATTAATGATGCTTTGAAAACTGAGATTATTAATGGCGCTATGAAAACTGAGATTATTAATGGCGCTATGAAAACTGAGATTATTAATGGCGCTATGAAAACTGAGATTATTAATGGCGCTATGAAAACTGAGATTATTAATGGCGCTATGAAAACTGAGATTATTAATGGCGCTATCAAAACTGATATTGTTAATGACGCTATGAAAACTGGTATTGTTAATCTATCTATCTATCTATTGACCTTTCGAGCCGTAACCGGCCCATAGGGCGTAGACCAAGATACACCTTCTCCTATATGAATTTTTGTTCTAGCAGTTTTCTTTTAAAGATATTTTATCAAATCTCGCCATCTGTCTCTGTTCTGTGCAAGCAGTTCTATCTCATTGAGGGAGCCGATTCCTGCTGCTCTTGCCTCTCTCATCAATGTTCTTCTCAGTGTCTCCCTGGGTCTTCCTCTTTTTCTTTTACCTGTTGTTTCCCATATGAGGGCTTGCTTTGCTATTCGATTATTATCTCTTCTCATCACATGTCCAACGTATGACCATCGTCTTTTCTTTATTACTGAAGATATTAGTGGTTGATTGGCGATTTCTCTAATTTCCTCGTTTGTTTTGAATTCGTTCCATTCTATACCAAGTATTTTCCTTAGACATTTATTTTCGAATGCGTTCAACTTTGTTTCTATATCTCTTGTTGTTTTCCAGCTTTCACACGCATACGTAAGGGTTGATAGTACATTTGATTTGAATAGCCTAAGTTTTGTGTTTGTGCTAATGAGTTTTGATTTCCAAATTATTAGGTATTGTTAATGACGCTATGAAAACTGAGATCATTAATGGCGCTATGAAAACTGAGATTATTAATGGCGCTATGAAACTGATATCATTAATGGGGATATGAAAACTGAGATTATTAATGGGGATATGAAAACTGAGATTATTAATGGGGATATGAAAACTGAGATTATTAATGGGAATATGAAAACTGATATCATTAATGGGGATATGAAAACTGAGATTATTAATGGGGATATGAAAACTGAGATTATTAATGGGGATATGAAAACTGAGATTATTAATGGGGATATGAAAACTGAGATTATTAATGGCGACATGAAAACTGATATTGTTAATGACGCTATATAAACTCAGATTGTTAATGACGCCATGACTTACTTGTAGGAGCACAATGCAGATAAGACTCATCAGAATGCACAGTTCTGAGTCTCTTGCCTTGAGCTCCCCAAAACTAGACTTCTTCAGGGCTCTTAAAGCAAGATGGGGCAGCATTCCTGGAAACCTGAATTAATTTAACATAAATAGATTATTTAGACATGAGTTATGGTTATGGTTAAGGTTATGGTTAGGATAAGTCGATGGCCCCGGTATCACTGCAAATTAATGGAAGTCCATAATTGCTCAACCGCCCGTTCCACGGGAATCATACAAATTAACATCTCATCGAATATCCAAACAAAGAAAGGCAGTTGCAGTCCCCATCGTAGCAAATACAGCACACGCCAGAAGACATAAGGCATATTATAGCACCGACAGTGAACGCATCTGAACTGTCCTTTGTCATACGATATCATCATTCATCGTAAGCAATCTGAACTTAGCAACACCATCAGAATGAATGACAATGAATTACAAATCATCATCTTCCTCATGTGTCATACAGGTTGGCGTAGGCGATCATGTACTTCCACAATCTTCTATCCACAGTGCATTGTATCAATTATGTTGTTGACTGTTTTCCGTGCCATGCCACAAAGCTATCCAGTATCTATTTGTTGTTCGCCATCTATCTGTCCCTGTATTTTGCAAGTTGTAACCAAGTATTCCCACTTTCCTCTTCTCATGATGCGCCGGAAAAATTGTGATTGTTTCTTCCTGCTGTTTCTTAGGAGCTCCCTTTTTTGTGTTTGCCTCTTTGAGAATTTCCTCATTAGTCTTTTTTTAGCTGTCCGAACTAAATTAGAAACAGTAGTTACAGAAATGAGAGATAAATAAATATAGTAAAAGAATGTGAAGATTTCATAAATAAGTAAATAGAGAAAGAAATGCAGATTGTATAAATGAGAAAGAAATAGGAAAAAGATAGAAACAAAGTTTTCATAAGCAAGATACTATTTAAATATTTGCATATTCT
The DNA here is from genome assembly GCA_032433765.1 of Megaustenia siamemsis. Lineage (NCBI taxonomy): Eukaryota > Metazoa > Mollusca > Gastropoda > Stylommatophora > Ariophantidae > Megaustenia > Megaustenia siamemsis. The sequence goes on from JAVIAB010000059.1 coordinate 69,564,395, forward strand.
TTGATATTCAAACATAATTTAACCAAACATATTGCCAACCCTTAACTACGCATGAGAACGATGGAAAACATAAAAGATAATAGAAAAGTAAACGTTCTTGAAGACAAATGCCTTAGAAAACTCATCATGATCATCAGGTACCATGCCTGCTGGCGTATGTGATCATGTCTCTCAACAACTTTCGATATCAACAATTATTTAACATTTCTGTTCTTGATCGTCTGCCAAACCACTCTTTTAAGCTGTCTAGTATCTTTTCTCTTTGCTTCCCTCTATCTCTTCGTCCCTCAATTTTCTATGTTCTTACAATATATTCCAGCTGTTCCTTTCTCATTACGTGGCCATAAAATGATGATTGCTTCTCCCTAATATATTGTAAATTAGCTCTTTTTTTGCTTTAGCTTCTTTCAAAACATTTTCATTACTCCTCTTAGCTGTGCATGGTATTCTCAACATTCTTCTGTAAAAGCACATTTCTACAGACTCCAGTAATTTTCCTGTCTGTTGTCCTATTGTCCATGATTCACATCCATATGTAAAGACTGGTTCAACATAACATTTAAGAATGCCGCAAAATGTCTAGAGATGGAAACATAACATCAGAAATCACGTAACACATCAGTAGTATACAATGGTGTAACTATGCCGTATTTAGGCGTAAATTAACAAAGCTATATAGCAGGCGCATTTCGCGCGAAATGTACACGAGAGACAAGGGGAGTTAATCGTGATCTTTCGTGTCGGTGACCCCGGAAGTGCCCTGTTTATGTCTGGTGTGTGCTGACTTTGGAGCGCTTGGTGTACTTGAGCGATAGTGATAGGTTAGTAGATTATACAACATCAATGAAAAACATTAAATTTAAAACAGAAGACGAAGATATATTTTAGTCTTTTATATCTCAATAGGTGTATAACATACAGTGGATATTATATAACATTACAAAAATATTCAGTACACAAAGTCAATATATAGTACAAGGATAACATTTATTTATAGCTATGTAGTTGGTGTCGGCTTAGCTCTATGTCATAAGGGGTGAAACTGTTAGAGATTGCTGGGTAGTCTAAGCTGGTAGTGTAAAGAGTTAAATATCTAGAGGAGTAGTCGAGACGTTATCATCAGCTACCTTTCTTTTTATATAGAAATAGGAAAGAGCATTTCTTGTTTGACTGTAGGAAAATATAGAATTATTTAAGACTTTGAAACCTACATTTTTCCCACCCTTGGCCTTTTGCGTGGTGAGAACCTCTAAAAACATATCTTTATCTAATTTGTTGTGTTGCTTGCTTAACCCCTTACAACTGATTTTATCGTAATCCCCACTGCAATGGTACGTCTTACTACATAAGCTAACAAGAGCTGTCCCTTCGTACTCTAATTTAAAAAGACCGGGCGTTCGTTTGGTGTATGCTTTAACACCCTTACAGTTTACACAGTCTGTCTTGCTAGTATGTTCATCGCAAAACTCGGCGGGAAACCAGTCTTTATATACGCTATTAAACTCAGCCCGCAGCCCTGACTTAACTATGTCCTCTAGCTTAGGTGCGCTTAAGGCTAAGTATAAACTATCAGTATCTGTTTCACATAACTGAAAGTTGGACCTATCTACAAACTTATCTAAGAACTCGAAATAAAAATCTAACATACGAAGTTTTGCATATTGATACACGAAGAAACCGATTTGTAGGGGTAAGTCCCAAACAGTTTTCTTTTTCTCCATCTCAATTTCAAAAAGATCTACACCTATTTCAGTCATCTTTTTAAACCGGGAACTATTAATCATTTTCGATATCTCATCCTTTTAAAGAACCAATAAGATAAACATATGAAAAACGAAGGAATAATACACTCGACATGGCTTAACATACGTACTTTATACACATCACCATTAATTCAACTGAAATTCCTTTAATGATAACCTATCACATCGTTATGAGCTAAGAGAAAAACAGAAAAAAAATTCAACTTACACCGTAAAATATTCCACTACAACACAGACCGCTAGACTGAACAGTACTATGAAAATAAACGTCCGTGAATCAAGCGCGCTTATAACACGAAGTCTCACATCCGACTAGTTTAAATATAATCTGGTAAATAAAAGTTAGGAGGCAAGGTCAGAAACCTAGGAGGCAAGGGCAGAAACCAAAAAGGCAAGGGCAGAAACCTAGGAGGCAAGGGCAGAAACCTAAGAGGCAAGGGCAGAAACCTAAGAGGCAAAGACAGAAACCTAGGAGGCAAGGTCAGAAACCTAGGAGGCAAGGGCAGAAACCTAGGAGGCAAGGGCAGAAACCTAGGAGGCAAGGACAGAAAACTAGGAAGCAAAGGCTGAAAACAAGGAGGGAAGGTCAGAAATCTAGGAAGCTGTGTTAGAAAACAAGGAGGGAAGGTCAGAAAGGACATGGTCACCTATCGGAACTTTTGTCCCTCATATGCTATTTCAAAAGTTGTCTTCGTCAATTTAGGGAAGGTCAGAAACCTAGGAGGCAAGGTTAGAAACCAAAAAGGCAAGGGCAGAAACCTAGGAGGCAAGGGCAGAAACCTAAGAGGCAAGGGCAGAAACCTAAGAGGCAAGGGCAGAAACCTAGGAGGCAAGGTCAGAAACCTAGGAGGCAAGGGCAGAAACCTAGGAGGCAAGGGCAGAAACCTAGGAGGCAAGGACAGAAAACTAGGAAGCAAAGGCTGAAAACAAGGAGGGAAGGTCAGAAATCTAGGAAGCTGTGTTAGAAACAAGGAGGGAAGGTCAGAAAGGACATGGTCACCTATCGGAACTTTTGTCCCTCATATGCTATTTCAAAAGTTGTCTTCGTCAATTTAGGGAAGGTCAGAAACCTAGGAGGCAAGGTTAGAAACCAAAAAGGCAAGGGCAGAAACCTAGGAGGCAAGGGCAGAAACCTAAGAGGCAAGGGCAGAAACCTAAGAGGCAAGGGCAGAAACCTAAGATGCAAAGACAGAAACCTAGGAGGCAAGGTCAGAAACCAAAGAGGGAAGGTCAGAAACCTAGGAGGCAAGGTCAGAAACCTAGGAGGCAAGGTCAGAAACCTAGGAGGCAAGGGCAGAAACCAAAGAGGCAAGGTCAGAAACGTAGGAGGCAAGGACAGAAAACTAGGAAGCAAAGGCTGAAAACAAGGAGGGAAGGTCAGAAATCTAGGAAGCTGTGTTAGAAAACAAGGAGGGAAGGTCAGAAACCAAAGAGGGAAGGTCAGAAACCTAGGAGGCAAGGTCAGAAACCTACAAGGCAAGGTCAGAAACCTAGGAGGCAAGGGCAGAAACCAAAGAGGCAAGTGCAGAAACCTAGGAGGCAAGGGCAGAAACCTAGGAGGCAAGGGTAGAAACCTAGGAGGCAAGGGCCGAAACCTAGGAGGCAAGGTCAGAAACCTAGGAGGCAAGGGCAGAAACCTAGAAGGCACCTCGATGGACAGCTAGACAACAGAAGAAGCAGAGATTATCATTGTAAACTTTAGAATGGGAATCGGTTTGAAGGATATTAACACCTTGATTTGATGCAATGTAGTGTGGGATATCTAGCAGACACCGTATAGGATAATATTGAAGTTTATAAACATAAACACTCGTACTGACTAAGGCTTCCAAGGTGTATTTGGTTGTCTCCCTATTTTTGTCTGTATAACCTAATATATCACTTTCATTAATCTATCGATAAACGTTTCAAAGTCATTTCTGTTGTTAACTAACAAGGGTTTGTCTAACCCTGTCGCGTTATTTGAGCTTGCGTGAAAGTAACGCAGCCCCTGTGTCTCTCTATGTCTTAAAACTAGATGATGACTATAATTTTAGGTTACACAAATAACACCTGGATACTAAAAAACCAACTTTTCGAAAATAGGTTACTAAAATAACACGTGAATACTAAACAACCAACTTATCGAAAATAGGTTACTAAAGTAACATACTATAATATTAAAGAACTAAGATAACACTTACTTTTACGTGTCTGAAGGCGCGAGCCACAACCGCCCGCAACAACTGTAATCGTATATCTGATTATATCTGTAGATATATACACTTGAAACCCCAGAGGTGTTACTAAAAATAGAACTGACCTCTTTGGCAATACCGGATGTGTTACTAAAAATGGTTTTTGACCGCTGACGCAATGCCCGTGGAGTTTCTAAAAATAGATTTTGACGTATGATGGCAATTTTATGAGTTTACCCCCTGACCATTTTTTAGGGATACGCCCCATAAATCGGTAAAAATCGTAAATTTTCACTCTAGGCATACCCCAAACTTTATTTTAGATATCCCCATTGCAAAAATTTACATTAAAAACCACTTTTAGGATTTTACCCACTTATAATTTTTTTTTAGGGTTACGCCCATGGAATTGATAAAAATCGTAAATGTACCACGCAGGCTTACCTAAAACTTTATTTTAGACATCCCCACACCAAAAATTTACTTAAAAATCACTTTTGAAATTGTTACCCCCCTGACCATTTTTGAGGGTTACGCCCCTGAAATCGATAAAAATCGTAAATTTACCACGTAGGCATACCCCAAACTTTATTTTAGACATCCCCACACCAAAAATTAACTTAAAAATCACTTTTGAAATTGTTACCACCTTACCATTTTTTAGGGTTACGCACATGGAATCGATAAAAATCGTTAATTTAGCACGTAGGCTTACCTAAAACTTTATTTTAAACATCCCCATACCAAAAATTTACTTAAAAATCACTTTTGAAATTGTAACCCACCTTACCATTTTTTAGGGTTCCGCCCCTGAAATCGATAAAAAGTTGAAATATAACCTCAAGGCATACCCCAAACATAATATTTGACACCCCTACATATCAAACTCCATCAAAAAATCAACAAAAAACTAGTAGTGATAAAGGGGATTTTGAGCTACGATTTGGTGCAGTGATGCAGCACGATACAGTACGTCCTGCACCATACATCTGCGTAGTATGAACGGCTCAAAAACCATCCTCACTAAAAAACTAGTAGTGATAAAGGGGGTTTTGAGCTACGATTTGGTGCAGTGACGCAGCACGATACAGTACGTGCTGCACCATACATCTGCGTAGTATGAACGGCTCAAAAACCATCCTCACTACTAGTTTTTTGTTGATTTTTTGATGGAGTTTGATATGTAGGGGTGTCAAATATTATGTTTGGGGTATGCCTTGAGGTTATATTTCATTTTTTTATCGATTTCAGGGGCGTAACCCTCAAAAATGGTAAGGTGGGTTACAATTTCAAAAGTGATTTTTGAGTAAATTTTTGGTATGGGGATGTCTAAAATAAAGTTTTATGTAAGCCTACGTGCTAAATTGACGATTTTTATCGATTTCAGGGGTGTAACCCTGAAAAATGGTAAGGGGGGTTACAGTTTCAAAAGTGATTTTTAAGTTAATTGTTGGTGTGGGGATGTCTAAAATAAAGTTTTATGTAAGCCTACGTGCTAAAATTACGATTTTTATCGATTCCATGGGCGTAACCCTAAAAAATGGTAAGGGGGTAACAATTTCAAAAGTGATTTTTAAGTTAATTTTTGGTGTGGGGATGTCTAAAATAAAGTTTGGGGTATGCCTACGTGGTAAATTTACGATTTTTATCGATTTCAGGGGCGTAACCCTCAAAAATGGTCAGGGGGTAACAATTTCAAAAGTGATTTTTAAGTAAACTTTTGGTGTGGGGATGTCTAAAATAAAGTTTTAGGTAAGCCTGCGTGGTACATTTACGATTTTTATCAATTCCATGGGCGCAACCCTAAAAAAATGATAAGGGGTAAAATCCTAAAAGTGGTTTTTAATGTAAATTTTTGCAATGGGGATATCTAAAATAAAGTTTGGGGTATGCCTAGAGTGAAAATTTACGATTTTTACCGATTTATGGGCGTATCCCTAAAAATGGTCAGGGGGTAAACTCATAAAATTGCCATCATACGTCAAAATCTATTTTTAGAAACTCCACGGGCATTGCGTCAGCGGTCAAAAACCATTTTTAGTAACACATCCGGTATTGCCAAAGAGGTCAGTTCTATTTTTAGTAACACCTCTGGGGTTTCAAGTGTATATATATCTGAGAAGCTTGTAATCAGATATACGATTACAGTTGTTGCGGGCGGTTGTGCTCGCGCCTTCAGACACGTAAAAGTAAGTGTTATCTTAGTTCTTTAATATTATAGTATGTTACTTTAGTAACCTATTTTCGATAAGTTGGTTGTTTAGTATTCACGTGTTATTTTAGTAACCTATTTTCGAAAAGTTGGTTTTTTAGTATCCAGGTGTTATTTGTGTAACCTAAAATTATAGTCATCATCTAGTTTTAAGACATAGAGAGACACAGGGGCTGCGTTACTTTCACGCAAGCTCAAATAACGCGACAGGGTTAGACAAACCCTTGTTAGTTAACAACAGAAATGACTTTGAAACGTTTATCGATAGATTAAATGAAAGTGATATATTAGGTTATACAGACAAAAATAGGGAGACAACCAAATACACCTTGGAAGCCTTAGTCAGTACGAGTGTTTATGTTTATAAACTTCAAGATTATCCTATACGGTGTCTGCTAGATATCCCACACTACATTGCATCAAATCAAGGTGTTAATATCCTTCAAACCGATTCCCATTCTAAAGTTTACAATGATAATCTCTGCTTCTTCCGTTGTCTAGCTGTCCATCGAGGTGCCTTCTAGGTTTCTGCCCTTGCCTCCTAGGTTTCTGACCTTGCCTCCTAGGTTTCTACCCTTGCCTCCTAGGTTTCTGCCCTTGCCTCCTAGGTTTCTGCCCTTGCCTCTTTGGTTTCTACCCTTTCCTCCTAGGTTTCTGACCTTGCCTTGTAGGTTTCTGACCTTGCCTCCTAGGTTTCTGACCTTCCCTCTTTGGTTTCTGACCTTCCCTCCTTGTTTTCTAACACAGCTTCCTAGATTTCTGACCTTCCCTCCTTGTTTTCAGCCTTTGCTTCCTAGTTTTCTGTCCTTGCCTCCTAGGTTTCTGACCTTGCCTCTTTGGTTTCTGCCCTTGCCTCCTAGGTTTCTGACCTTGCCTCCTAGGTTTCTGACCTTGCCTCCTAGGTTTCTGACCTTCCCTCTTTGGTTTCTGACCTTGCCTCCTAGGTTTCTGTCTTTGCCTCTTAGGTTTCTGCCCTTGCCTCTCAGGTTTCTGCCCTTGCCTCTTAGGTTTCTGCCCTTGCCTCCCAGGTTTCTGCCCTTGCCTTTTTGGTTTCTGACCTTGCCTCCTAGGTTTCTGACCTTCCCTAAATTGACGAAGACAACTTTTGAAATAGCATATGAGGGACAAAAGTTCCGATAGGTGACCATGTCCTTTCTGACCTTCCCTCCTTGTTTTCTAACACAGCTTCCTAGATTTCTGACCTTCCCTCCTTGTTTTCAGCCTTTGCTTCCTAGTTTTCTGTCCTTGCCTCTTAGGTTTCTGCCCTTGCCTCCTAGGTTTCTGCCCTTGCCTCCTAGGTTTCTGCCCTTGCCTCCTAGGTTTCTGTCTTTGCCTCTTAGGTTTCTGCCCTTGCCTCTTAGGTTTCTGCCCTTGCCTCCTAGGTTTCTGCCCTTGCCTTTTTGGTTTCTGCCCTTGCCTCCTAGGTTTCTGACCTTGCCTCCTAACTTTTATTTACCAGATTATATTTAAACTAGTCGGATGTGAGACTTCGTGTTATAAGCGCGCTTGATTCACGGACGTTTATTTTCATAGTACTGTTCAGTCTAGCGGTCTGTGTTGTAGTGGAATATTTTACGGTGTAAGTTGAATTTTTTTTCTGTTTTCTCTTAGCTCATAACGATGTGATAGGTTATCATTAAAGGAATTTCAGTTGAATTAATGGTGATGTGTATAAAGTACGTATGTTAAGCCATGTCGAGTGTATTATTCCTTCGTTTTTCATATGTTTATCTTATTGGTTCTTTAAAAGGATGAGATATCGAAAATGATTAATAGTTCCCGGTTTAAAAAGATGACTGAAATAGGTGTAGATCTTTTTGAAATTGAGATGGAGAAAAAGAAAACTGTTTGGGACTTACCCCTACAAATCGGTTTCTTCGTGTATCAATATGCAAAACTTCGTATGTTAGATTTTTATTTCGAGTTCTTAGATAAGTTTGTAGATAGGTCCAACTTTCAGTTATGTGAAACAGATACTGATAGTTTATACTTAGCCTTAAGCGCACCTAAGCTAGAGGACATAGTTAAGTCAGGGCTGCGGGCTGAGTTTAATAGCGTATATAAAGACTGGTTTCCCGCCGAGTTTTGCGATGAACATACTAGCAAGACAGACTGTGTAAACTGTAAGGGTGTTAAAGCATACACCAAACGAACGCCCGGTCTTTTTAAATTAGAGTACGAAGGGACAGCTCTTGTTAGCTTATGTAGTAAGACGTACCATTGCAGTGGGGATTACGATAAAATCAGTTGTAAGGGGTTAAGCAAGCAACACAACAAATTAGATAAAGATATGTTTTTAGAGGTTCTCACCACGCAAAAGGCCAAGGGTGGGAAAAATGTAGGTTTCAAAGTCTTAAATAATTCTATATTTTCCTACAGTCAAACAAGAAATGCTCTTTCCTATTTCTATATAAAAAGAAAGGTAGCTGATGATAACGTCTCGACTACTCCTCTAGATATTTAACTCTTTACACTACCAGCTTAGACTACCCAGCAATCTCTAACAGTTTCACCCCTTATGACATAGAGCTAAGCCGACACCAACTACATAGCTATAAATAAATGTTATCCTTGTACTATATATTGACTTTGTGTACTGAATATTTTTGTAATGTTATATAATATCCACTGTATGTTATACACCTATTGAGATAATAAAAGACTAAAATATATCTTCGTCTTCTGTTTTAAATTTAATGTTTTTCATTGATGTTGTATAATCTACTAACCTATCACTATCGCTCAAGTACACCAAGCGCTCTAAAGTCAGCACACACCAGACATAAACAGGGCACTTCCGGGGTCACCGACACGAAAGATCACGATTAACTCCCCTTGTCTCTCGTGTACATTTCGCGCGAAATGCGCCTGCTATATAGCTTTGTTAATTTACGCCTAAATACGGCATAGTTACACCATTGTATACTACTCACATTGCAATAGCATCAAATGGAGACATAACATCAGAAATCACGTAACACATCGCAATAGCATCAAATGGAGACATAACATTAGAAATCATGTCACGCATCGCAATAGCATCAAATGGAGACAAAACATCAGAAATCATAACACACATCAAACTAGCATCTGTTCTTAAAAAAACGTACAAACATCTGGAAATCCAAAGTTGTCAATAAACAAACAAAGCTTAGACTGTTCAACTCCTGTGTGATACCAGTGCTAACATATGGATGTGAACGTTGGAAATCCACCAAGATTTTAAATAGGAGAAATTAAATGCCCATGAAAACATATGTCTCCATATAATCTCAAACATAAGTAAAAGTAAAGAAAAGATCCCAGTCACGCCAAGTGACGTATCGGGAATATGGTGTTGGTGGCTATACATTTTACAGACCTTCAGCACATGATTCTTGGGGTAATGTGGTCGGTATTACGCCCGTGCCGCTTTACTTTCCCAGAAAAAAATCCGGTAACCATTTAAGGCTGGGTGAACCCGGAACAGTCGGTTGGGATCGAACCCTACCTCTTGTCCATTGTAGTCCAGTTCACTAACCACTGAATCTCAAACATTGGCTAGAAAGAATATATCTTTCAAATGAACAGATAAGAGACGAATCAAAACAAGAATACGAGTCGAGCTTTATCAGAAAAGAACGCTGGAAACACATCTGTCATGTGCTGAGAATGAATGAAGAAAGACTTCCCCGTCAGGCACTTATGTGGAAACCATGTGGGTAAAGAAAAAAAAAGGCAGACCAAGAGAATCGCTGCGCAGAACAATTATTGGGAAAGGCTCAACCATGAGACTAAAAAACAACCAAGAACTACAGGAACTAGCAGCAGATCGTCAATCATCATCATCATCATGTACCTTGCCGGTTGGCGTAGGTGATCATGACCCTCCACAATCTTCTATCTGCAGTGCATCGTATCAGTTCTGTTGTTGACCGTTTTCCATGCCATGACACCAAGCTATCCAGTATTCTCTCCCTTTGTCGTCCGCGATCTCTCTTTCCTTGTATTTTGCCTGTTGTAACCAAGTATTCCAACCTTCCTCTTCCCACGATGCGCCCGAAAAATGTTGATTGCTTCTTTCTGATGTTTTTTAAGAGCTCCCTTTTTGTGTTGGCCTCTTTGAGAACTTCCTCATTGGTCTTTTTAGCTGTCCAGGGGACTTTCAACATTCTTCTGAGAAATCCCATCTCTGTGGCCTCCAATCGTCTTTTCATTTGTTTGTCCACTGTCCATGATCCGTTTCCATAGGTCAGAATTGGTTCTATATAGGACCGATGAACTCTCTTTCTCATTTCTATTGACATAGATTTGTTGCATAAGATATTTTTCATTTTATGAAACGCTATTTTGGGCTGTGCTATTCTGCTTTTTATTTCTGTGGTGCATCTCCCATCTGATGTAATTATTGTGCCCAAGTATTTGAAACGTTGCACTTGTTTCAGATTTGTCCCATTTATTTTTATGCTGCATGATGGTGATGATTGTTTCTTCGATATAACCATTACTTCTGTTTTCTTACAGTTCAGACTGAGACCTTTCTTGTTGCTTTCTTCTACTATTATGTCTATCATTTCTTTTAGTTCGTTCTCTGTCTCTGCTACCAAGACTGTGTCATCCGCATATCGCAAACTATCTATGTTGTGACCGTTGAACTCAACTCCCTTTGCGTCAATCATAGAGAACTATAACTTTCGCACACTGTGCCGTTTTCGGCCCGAGAGGAAAATGAATGAATGACAGCGGCGTATTCTCTATGATACCGCAGGTACCGCCGGTAGCCTGAACATATTAACGAAATACATAAGGAAATGATAATTTATTATATTATTTAAAATAATTATATTACAAATTTTCTAATATTCTATAACACATTTCGTAGGCCAATATGATTTATTTGATTTGATTTGCATTTATTAAAGCAAGGTTTTCCTCTGGCCACTATAACGTTTGTGAATGTTATAACTATTCTACACTGAAACCTCTAGGAGCCAGCGATACATTTTTCCTCTATCCGGACCATGTATTACCGACCTTGACATTCAAAAATGGGAATCAAAATTTATTTAGGAGGTGTTGCCGCTAGATGAATGCGGTTTCATGGGTTATTTTTAGCTCTAGCCAATCAGAATCATCACAAATTGAAGTGAAACTATGTCTGATTACCGGAACTTCCTTAGCTATTTGTAACTACGTTGTGCGCATCAGCATCTGTAGAAAGAACTTTGTCTGCTCTCAAGAGAATCAAATCTTATTGTCGTTCAACTCAGACACAAGAAAGCTTATCTGGTTTAACATTAATGTCCATTGAGAAATCATTCCCTCAGAAACTTAGAAACCAACCCAACAGTACTTTCAATGACAAAGTCATCGAGACATTTTCGTCCCAAACAAGACTGATATAATTAACATAAATAAGTAAGTAATTTAAAATGTAGTGATGTCATTAGAAAATATTACTTTATATTAGCCTACTGAATATAATGTATTTTGTAATTAATTATGTCAGCGGTAGCCCAGACCCCAAAACCAGTATACGCCACTGATGAATACATTAATTAATCATTTACATGCATCCGTAACTACAGACCTCAATAAGTAATAATTCTTCTTCTGAAATGTGGGTATCATTGGAACAGTTCTGTTCAGTTCTTCACCATGTTCTGTACTGTCACATTCTGTCATCTGTATAGAACAGTTCTGACTTTTTTCTGTCGGTGCATCGTCTACATTACCAGCACTGAAATGTAGATCTGGTAGTTTATCTTTGGCTTCTGAAATAAAGTAGATGACATAATTGTATGAGAATAAACTGAAATAAAGTAGATGACAGAATTGTATGAGAATAAACTGAAATAAAGTAGATGACGGAATTGTATGAAAATAAACTGAAATAAAGTAGATGACAGAATTGTATGAGAATAAACTGAAATAAAGTAGATGACAGAATTGTATGAGAATAAACTGAAATAAAGTAGATGACAGAATTGTATGAGAATAAACTGAAATAAAGTAGATGACAGAATTGTATGAGAATAAACTGAAATAAAGTAGATGACAGAATTGTATGAGAATAAACTGAAATAAAGTAGATGACAGAATTGTATGAGAATAAACTGAAATAAAGTAGATGACAGAATTGTATGAGAATAAACTGAAATAAAGTAGATGACAGAATTGCATGAGAATAAACTGAAATAAAGTAGATGACAGAATTGTATGAAAATAAACTGAAATAAAGTAGATGACAGAATTGTATGAGAATAAACTGAAATAAAGTAGATGACAGAATTGTATGAGAATAAACTGAAATAAAGTAGATGACAGAATTGTATGAGAATAAACTGAAATAAAGTAGAAGACAGAATTGTATGAGAATAAACTGAAATAAAGTAGATGACAGAATTGTATGAGAATAAACTGAAATAAAGTAGATGACAGGATTGCATGAGAATAAACTCAAATAAAGTAGATTACAGGATTGTATGAGAATAAACTGAAATAAAGTAGATGACAGAATTGTTTGAGAATAAACTGAAATAAAGTAGATGACAGAATTGTATGAGAATAAACTGAAATAAAGTAGATGACAGAATTGTATGAGAATAAACTCAAATAAAGTAGATTACAGGATTGCATGAGAATAAACTGAAATAAAGTAGATAACAGAATTGTATGAGAATAAACTGAAATAAAGTAGATGACAGGATTGTATGAGAGTAATCTGAAATAAAGTAGATGTCAGAATTGTATTAGGGTAATGTGAAAAAAGTAGATTTTCACAAGTGTATTAGAGTAATGTGAAATAAATTAAATGTCAGAAGTGTATGTAGGTAATATGAAATAAATTAGATGACAGAATTGTATGAGAATAAACTGAAATAAAGTAGATGACAGAATTGCATGAGAATAAACTGAAATAAAGTAGATGACAGAATTGTATGAGAATAAACTGAAATAAAGTAGATGACAGAATTGTATGAGAATAAACTGTAATAAAGTAGATGACAGAATTGTATGAGAATAAACTGAAATAAAGTAGATGACAGAATTGTATGAGAATAAACTGAAATAAAGTAGATGACAGAATTGTATGAGAATAAACTGAAATAAAGTAGATGACAGGATTGCATGAGAATAAACTCAAATAAAGTAGATTACAGGATTGTATGAGAATAAACTGAAATAAAGTAGATGACAGAATTGTTTGAGAATAAACTGAAATAAAGTAGATGACAGAATTGTATGAGAATAAACTGAAATAAAGTAGATGACAGAATTGTATGAGAATAAACTCAAATAAAGTAGATTACAGGATTGCATGAGAATAAACTGAAATAAAGTAGATAACAGAATTGTATGAGAATAAACTGAAATAAAGTAGATGACAGGATTGTATGAGAGTAATCTGAAATAAAGTAGATGTCAGAATTGTATTAGGGTAATGTGAAAAAAGTAGATTTTCACAAGTGTATTAGAGTAATGTGAAATAAATTAGATGTCAGAAGTGTATGTAGGTAATATGAAATAAATTAGATGACAGAATTGTATTAGAGTAATCTGAAATAAAATAGATGTCAGAGGTGTATTAGAGTAAGCAAGGGAGTTGAGATTCTCTCATTCCCTAACATACATGGGGATTATGGTCTCATTGACTGTACTGTGCCCATTTTCTTTTCAATGAACAGCAGCACATTTTGTATGTGACGTGGCTGATATTTTGCCAGTCCTCCTTACTTGAAAAAAAAAAGAAACATCTCTGGTACCCATTTTTAGATGTTGGGTTACAGTGAAGCAGTTTTTATTTTTTTTTTTTTTATTCTGGGAATTAAACCAAAAACCTTCTGATTATTAATGAGTTACACTAACTACTAAGTCACCATGGCTTCGTTTTAGAGTAATGGAAAACATAATTCTTTGCCCAGCTCATTTTTGGTCTACGAAATAACGATTTTAGAAGTAATTTAAAGAAATAGAGGGCATACATTGTGTCTTATTAATTTCTTGTCTATGAAATAAAGAATTTGGTTTCATGCCAGTTAAAGAAATATGACAGTGGGTGTATCACATTGATTGTCATAAACTCGTATAGTTTCATTTTAGTATGTAGATAGACTTCCGGTCAATATGACGGATAGGCGACAGAAACTATCGGGGCTCAGTCTGAAAAGTGTTTCTTGTTGCAGCTTCTTCATATTCCAAGTCCGATTTGCTGCCGGAGTTATTGAGCTTAGTGCTCTGTGCACACCGTGAGCTGTGATTTTCATCCGGATCGTGTTTCGATATTTCGATTGCTTACGATGAAGAAGATGATCCAATGAATTTGGTTAAATGGATATCAGTGATATGTATCAGCTTAAAGGGTTCATTCTAATGAGCAACTTACTTTGCGATGATTGAGGTCTGTGCTACAAGGAGAATTAAGAGTTCATTATAGTAATATACTTTGCAATGATTGAAATCTGTGCTATGTAAGAGCTTACAGAGTTCATTATAGTAATTTACCTTGCAATGATTGAGATCTGTGCTATGTAAGAGTTTAAAGAGTTCTTTATAGTAATGTATTTTGCATTGATTGAGATATGTGCTATGTAAGCGATTACAGAGTTCATTATAATAATTTACCTTGCAATTATTGAGATCTGTGCTATGTAAGAGCTTAAAGAGTTCTTCATAGTAATTTATTTTGCAATGATTCATTGATTGAAATCTGTGCTATGAAAAAGATTACAGAGTTCATTATAGTAATTTACCTTGCAATGATTAAAATCTGTCCTATACAAGAGCTTAAAGATTTAATTAAAGTGAGTAACTTACTTTGCAATGATTGAGATCTGCAAATGTTTGAGTTTGAAGTTACATTTCCTGTCCCAGCGTCTTCAGAATCTTCATTTCCTGCTCCCCCGATCTCGTCTGTCGGGCTGTCTTTCAGATCTGATGAGCTTCGCCTTTTTCGTTCCCTTCTTTCACAATCAGGACAAGGAGATAAATCGCACGGTTCATGTAGAAGAAACTTCTCTTTGTCTAGAGGAATAACTCCCGTGAGGATATCTCTGTAAATGCCAAGCTCCACCAGAAATGCCCTGCACGTTATGCTGATAGATTCTAAAATTTGATATGTGGTTTCTTTGATGGTATCTTTTTTATCAGAAATATCAGACGTCTGTAGTTCCTGTACATGTTTTCCTTGCTTGAAACCGTTTGCAGATTTGCCTAAAATAAACTGATTATTTCCATGAGTTTGTTTCATCCCCAGTACGACTGCTGAATCCAGTGTGTTGTTCTCTCTCACGACGTCTCCAGTATTTTGTATGCCAAGTATATCAACAAATAATTTAGTTTGGTCTTTATTTTCCTTGAAATCTGTACATGTTTTTACCACTTCCTGTTTTGCCTCAAAATTATTTATTTCATCTTTGATTGGTTTATATTCAGTGTGAACTGCTTCATTTGTCCCTGTTTCTATCCTGTCATCATTAGAATAGGAGGTGGTATCTCTTTTAAGATTTTCAGTTTGAAGATCGATATTGTTTTCTGAATACTTGTCACAACTCAAGTTCTGTGTGCTTGTTTTATGAGATTCACTACTTTCAAGTTCATTCGTTTCCTCAAAATGTTTTACATTTGTTTCCTCAAAATGTTTTACATTCGTTTCCTCAAAATGTTTTACATTTGTTTCCTCAAAATGTTTTACATTTGTTTCCACAAAATGTTTTACATTTGTTTCCCTAGAAAATGATATGATGGAAACCAAATTATTCTCAAGAACGGGAGATGGAGAAATAATTTGTTTTTCTTCAACTTGTTTGATATTTTCAATTGAGTTTTGTCCACCATCAACACTGACTCTACTTGCTAATTGTGCAGACCTAGATGAGGTCTCCTTGGACATGTATTCTTGACTGTTATCATATGAAAGACGTTTCTTATCACATTCTCCTGTTTCTCTGTATTGATGTCCAGGTCTTCTGTTTATATTTTGTTTCAAATCCTTTAAACTACTTTCAAATGCTAGTCGATGTAATGTATTGCTACGATCTCTGTTATATTCATTCTGTGTAAGTGACTGTTTATTTGTCCATTTAAATTTGAAAATATTTTTAAATCTTTTAGCCGCAGCTTCTTGACCAAAAAGTTTGCTAAAACCAGGTCCAGCTTCTTCGTTCAAAGGCCTGATCTGTAGATCTCTGTATTTAGACAGAGTTGTGTACCTTTCTGGTTCGTTTGTTGAGGAACTATCAACAGTATGAGCGCTTACATTGTGAGTATCAATTGGAACTGAGATTAAATGCCCATTTGGATCTCGATTCATGCTCAGAGTGGCTTTTTCTAGCATCGAAATTCCGTAAAAGTCTAGCCATATTTGTCTTGCTCTTTCAAGATCTTGACTGCCAGGAGCCCTGTTGCCAGGATCTGGTAATGAACTTCCGGATCCATGACACGGTGGAGGTATGTCTTCACCTCTGTTGATTGACGATAATTCAAATTCATAACCCTTGTATGGGCTTATAAGATTTATGTCATAGAATGTAATCCAATTATCTACTGCATGTTCGACATCTCTCTGTGAATAGTCAGTATTAATAATACTGTGATGTCTAACGTTATCTGTCGTGCTGTTTGTAGAAACAGAATGTTTTTTAGGATGACTGTGATAAGTGTATGAAGAACTATTTCTGACACTGTTGCCAGGTAAACCTTCAAAGACATGAGTGTGTAACGTGCCTGGCCCAGCGACTTCCAATGAGGTCTGCTGTTTCATATTCACACTGGCAGTGTTGACGGATGCACTACGAAGGGTTTCTGGGTTCTCGGTAATCTCTGACAAGTGGAGCTCTTCTGTGGCTTCTAATGGATTCATTTGTTCAGCTGACATTTTACAACTGATGTCCTGGGTAACTGTTGCTGTGGTAAATGTATTTTGTATTTTTAATTCACTGGATGAAAGTTCATCTCCTATTTTGGTAGTTCCTGCACTGTTGTTATCATTGTTAAAAGTGTTGTTATCATTATTAAAAGTGGTGTTATCATTGTTAAAAGTGTTGTTATTAATTTCTGCATGAACACCTTCTTGTTGCTGTTGTTCATTAAGTCTCACTTCAATCTGGCCACTTATTTTTATATTTAATGTGTGTTGTTCTTCAGTGCAATCACTTGTTGGCATATTCAAGTTTGTATTATTTTGACTCGTACGATTGCTCTCTGGGCTATCGTCATCAAGACCTGCTTTGGCCTGGAGTAGTTGGTCTGTGTCCATATTTGTTGAACATTCGTTTGCAGCAAAACTGTCACAGTCAGAAGGCTGTCCATTATTTTCAACAATAGTTGAATATCCTTCATGCAGATTACTAGCTCTAAAAGACATTCCTAATTCGGTTAAACTTTCCATTTCTTTACCCATTCCAGTATTTATCTGTTGCATTATGCTGAAGAAGTTGTCTTTTCTATTGATAGGGAATGTATCACAAGGTGCAGAAGGTTTAAAATGTATCTCACGTTCATTACCAGGATATTGAAGAAGCTCTGTGGGTCCAGAAGAACTCTGTGGTATATTCAGACAAGTTATATTCATTGGGTCAGATTTCACATCGGTATTATCTCTCACTTTATTGCATTTTTCATAATCGTTATCATCATCAATACAGAACATTATGCTGTCATTTCCTCTTCCTCTTTGAATCATTAAACTTATCCCTGAATTGTCATTTGTTGATCTTTCTGACTGACTTGAAACATCAATATCATCCTCTGTGGCTTTAGTTAGTGACTCTTCTGATATACTTAAACAAGATCGAAGCGTGTATAGGGAACCAGTGCGTGGTCTTAAACGAGCTACAGGAATGTCAGCAAGCTCATCTTCCGAAAGAGAAAAAGACGCTGGCAACAAATCTTCTACTGATTCATTCATTCTTGCTTTTAAGTTATTTTCTTGTACGTTCTGAACACTCTTTTCACTGATGTGACTATGTTTGCCTTCACCCACAAACGACTTTATATCAACAGCATCACTGCTTGTTCCACCAAACTTGCGTTTCTTAAGGTTGCTTTGATCTCTGCAAGAAATGCCCGCACTCTCTGACCAAGTTACTCTCAGATGTTGCTTGCTATATCTGCTTTGTTCTTTTACGTGATATAATTGGTCACATGACTCGTACGCTTTCCCATCCTTTTGTATTTCTGTTTTACAACAAAACTCACGGCTTATTTTTACGAGGTTATTAAACTCAATCTTATTATCAACCATCTCATATTTTATATCATTATTTTCATCACTCTGGTCAGTATCTTTACGCTGCTCATCTACTTCCACGAGACCATCTTTCGCTACCATCCACGGAGCTTCCGGGTTATACTCCGAGTGTGTAACATCCGACACCTGATAGTCATGAAACGTTGACAACATTCCTTTTGAAGAACTAGAATCTAGAAGACCGTCATTTTGGGGATGAGGCACATTTTTAAGTTCTGGCTTCAAAAACTCCAGACGCAATATTTGTTGACTTGATAGGAGCGGTCGGGAACTGCAGTTTTGCTGAGACGTTTCCGGACTTGACAATCTGCTACAGTTTCTGAATACATATAAAGGACTGCGAGGAATTAAATTTTGTGATGCGTTTTTTGATGCGTCCTTTGTGATATTGTAAGTTCTACACATGAGACCAAAGTTGATATCATCTTCTGGTTCCATTTGGAGTCTTTCAAACTGAGGACTTTCGTTTCGTCTTCTCCTGGGGACAAATAAGTGATAGTTTTTGCAAATGTTGGCATAAATATATTCTGGATTATTTAATGGCTACTTTGGTTCTTTACTCTGGTTGGAGCATAAGGCACTCCCGAGAGATATCCACGCAATCCTGTCTGGAGCAAGTATGGACAACTTTCGCTAGAACCTGCCAGCGTCTTTCATTTCATCATGTATAGTTCGTCGCAACGTTCTCAATGTCTGCCTCTTCTTCGTTTGCCAATTAATATCCATGTTAATGCGTCATGCGGATGCCCGGTTCCTTTCATTCGTAGAAAGTGACCTTGCCATTTCCATCGTCGTCTTTTTACTTTTTGATTGATTTTGTTAACTCTTTCCGTACAGAAGTTTTTTTATAAATGCAACGGAAGAGCTTTCAGAGACAAAATTGTTCATGGTTTATAAGAGTTAATCTACATATTTATATTTATCTAACTTATGACATATTATATATGAAGTTTTAGATAATTGAACAAGGTATTAGATTTCACCAATACCAATATGATACAAGCCTTGTAAAAATAATAGTGTTCGATGACGGTTCACACTAATCAAATTGAGAGTGACGCACTGTGCGGCGAGACGTACGCGGTCGAAATCGGCATGACGGACAGTGCGTCGAAACGTGCAGAAAGAATTAATCCCTGATCTTCTGTAACTTCTTTGCTTGGGATGTGTTGATCCTAACGGACGTTTAGAATTTAGGACAGTGACCCTCGAATCCTTTTAGCCGATTTTCTATCTCATGGTCCATTCGCCACGTTACTCAGTTTTCACCTCTGGCGAAACCCCTAGAGGCTAGAAACTGAATTTTGCGTGTCAATCTGTTTTTCATTGGCAGCTGTGTACACAAGAGTCCTTCGCCGAACAGGCAGATAACTCCGTCTTCGGAGGTATAGTAAATGATAAAAAGGAATAATTTATTCCTCTTCTATCTATCTTAACTTCCTCTTGTACCCGTTCGAGGGAAAAGTTCTGATTCTCGGCCTTTCGGAGGCTTCACTCATAGTCTGTTGATGTTGCTAGCGCTTCTTTGACGTTGACTGTCCATCGAACACAGGGTCTGCCTCTTGTTCTTCGGTCCTCTCATCTTTTAGTATAAACTTTGATTACAGCAGAAGAAGAAGATTAAGTGATCGTCCTATTTCACATACTACAACAGAAGAAGAAGATTAAGTGGTCGTCCTATTTTGCATACTACAACAGAAGAAGAAGATTAAGTGATCGTCCTATTTTGCATACTACAACAGAAGAAGAAGATTAAGTGATCGTCCTATTTCACATACTACAACAGAAGAAGAAGATTAAGTGATCGTCCTATTTCGCATACTGCAACAGAAGAAGAAGATTAAGTGATCGTCCTATTTCGCATACTACAACAGAAGAAGAAGATTAAGTGATCGTCCTATTTCACATACTACAACAGAAGAAGAAGATTAAGTTATCGTCCTATTTCACATACCACAACAGAAGAAGAAGATTAAGTGATCGTCCTATTTCGCATACTACAACAGAAGAAGAAGATTAAGTGATCGTCCTATTTCACATACCACAACAGAAGAAGAAGATTAAGTGATCGTCCTATTTCACATACTACAACAGAAGAAGAAGATTAAGTGATCGCCCTATTTCACATACTTCAACAGCAACCCGCCCTCCCATCTTTCTCCCCAGCTCAACACTTTCATCATCATTACAGGTTGTCTTAGCAATAAAGAAGTGTATATTCGATACAACCGAATCAAGCATTGAAAATGGGTACTGCACTAAATAGTTGTGGGCTCTTTCACATCTAAATATTGTAACTAAGAATTATAACGTTTAATTTGTCACTGTTATGGCATTTTGAGGCTATAAGACTGCCTTTACTTACTTGTAATCTTTATTCCTTCACTCAATTTAATTTTTATCTATCTGTCCATCCATCCATCCATCCATCCATCCATCCATCCATCCATCCATCCATCCATCCATCCATCTATCTATCTATCTGTATATCTATCTACCTGTCTACCTGTCTACCTGTCTGTCTACCTGTCTATCTACCTGTCTATCTGTCTGTCTGTCTGTCTGTCTATATATATATATATCTGTCTGTCTATCTATCTATCTCTATCTTGTAACCTCTTTTTGTTTGTCATTGCCTCCTTCATTATGCCTTTGGCATACTCTCCCTTCTCTTTGAATCCCCAACTTCTCTAGTCTCTTTACTATCTTTTTACTGATTTAAAGAATTCACATCGTTGCAATCTAGACGGCCCCATTGGTAACGATCGCGCACTGGCGTAATGCTGTAGATGTGGATGGGAATTATGTTGAATGATACCGATGTTCTGATGACATATCCATAAATACTGCGTAAAAATGTCATACTTTTTGAATCAGTGGTTCCCAAGAAAACCGATGTAATGTATTACTTTGGGAATGCACTAAGTATATGTTCCTACCACTATAACTTTCTGAATGCATTAAGTATATGTTCCTACCACTATAACTTTCTGAATGCATTAAGTATATGTTCCTACCACTATAACTTTCTGAATGCATTAAGTATATGTTCCTACCACTATAACTTTCTGAATGCATTAAGTATATGTTTCTACCACTATAACTTTCTGAATGCATTAAGTATATGTTCCTACCACTATAACTTTCTGAATGCACTAAATATATGTTCCGACCACTATAACTTTCTGAATGAAGTAAGTATAAGTTCCTACCACTATAACTTTCTGAATGCACTAAATATATGTTCCTACCACTAAAACTTTCTGAATGCACTAAATATATGTTTCTACCACTATAACTTACTGAATGCACTAAGTATATGTTCCAACCACTTTAATTTCTGAATGCATTAAATATATGTTCCTACCACTATAACTTACTGAATGCACTAAGTATATGTTCCAACCACTTTAATTTCTGAATGCATTAAATATATGTTCCTACCTCTATAACTTACTGAATGCACTAAGTATATGTTTCTACCACTATAACTTTCTGAATGCACTAAGTATATGTTTCTACCACAATTACATTCTTAATGCTCTAAGTATATGTTCCTAGTACTATAACTTTCTAAATGCATCAAGTATATGTTCCTACTTCTATTACATTCTGAATGCACTAAGTATATGCTCCTACCACTATAACTTTCTGAATGCGTTAAGTATATGTTCCTACCACTATAACTTTCTGAATGCACTAAGTAATGGTTCCTACTATTATAACTTTCTGAATGCACTAAGTATATGTTCCTACTACTATTACTTTCTGAATGCACTAAGTATATGTTCCTACCACTATAACTTTCTGAATGCACTAAGTATATGTTCCTACCACTATAACTTTCTGAATGCACTAAGTATATGTTCCTACCACTATAACTTTCTGAATGCACTAAGTATATGTTCCTACCACTATAACATTCTGAAAGCACTAAGTATATGTTCCTACTATTACAATTTTCTGAATGCACTAAGTATATGTTCCTACCACTATAACTTTCTGAATGCGTTAAGTATGTGTTCCTACGACTATAACATTCGGAATGCACTAAGTATATGTTCCTGATCATATATTTGACTTGATATCAGCTGCAGACAGCTCCATCAAAGGGCTTTAGACGGTCATTCATTCCACAGCAGCAATCACACTCACCTGAACTCCATGATGATATGCATGACAGCAACTGCTAAGCCAATCAGCAAGGCAAAATGCAGGAATGACGTGTAAGTTATGTACAAAAGACGGCCAGGAAATTTGCAAGATTTTTGGCCAAATAACTTCATTGTGGACATCAGCTGCATTTAATAGAATTATAGACATTTTTTAACATTTAATTATACTCTCTTTGTGTCTCTTCCCGTAACCTGGCAACAAATGTCAAATAAAGTATTTAAAAAATAATTTTGTTTCGTTTTTAAATAAAAATGTTAAATTTGTGTCTTGTTTTTTTTTTTTATAAAACGCGATACACATTTTATATTTTACCATTCTTAATTATTTTGTTTTCCTGGATAACTTAGTGTCATGTCATGGAAAACAGTCAACAACAGATCTGATACGGTGCATGGTAGATAAACGTTTGTAGAAGGACATGATCGCCTACGCCAACCGGTATGGCACATGATGATGACGATGTTTTTTTTTTATTGAAAGTTTCATGAGAAGATGTTGAAAGACTACCACTTGCCACGCAGAATTACATCATAGGAGCAATGCTCAAGACACGACCTCGATGTAAAGGTGCGTTGCTATGTATTCCTAGGGACAAATAGTAATAAATGAATATTATAAATATACATGCGCTTTTTTGGAATCCCCAGGGAAATAAAACAAAGAGGGAGACCAACATATTCCTGGAGAAGACAGATGGAACCAGAGATGAAGATGGTGGAGGAGACATGAAATGATCTTAAAAGAATGGCGAGAAGCAGAACGGCTTTGGAAGTGTTTGTTGAAGACCTATGCTCCACTGGAAGCTGAAAGTGTTTATTGAAGACCTTTGCTCCACATGGAGCTGAAAGTGTTTATTAAGGATATATGCTTCACATGAAGCTGAAAGTGTGTGTTGAAGACCTATGCTACACAAGGAGCTGAAAGTGTTTATTGAAGACCTATGCACCACGGGAAGCTGAAAGTGTTTGTTGAAGACCTTTGCTCCACAGGGAGCTGAAAGTGTTTATTGAAGACCTATGCTCTACAGGAAGCTGAAAGTGTTTATTGAATACCTATGCACCACGGGAATCTGAAAGTGTTTGTTGAAGACCTATACTCCACGGTGAGCTGAAAGTGTTTGTTGAAGACCTATGCACCACTGGAAGCTGAAAGTGTTTGTTGAAGACCTTTGCTCCACAGGGAGCTGAAAGTGTTTATTGAAGACCTATGCTCTACAGGAAGCTGAAAGTGTTTATTGAAGACATATACACCACGGGAAGCTGAAAGTGTTTATTGAAGACCTTTGCTCCACAGGGAGCTGAAAGTGTTTATTCAAGACTTTTGCTCCACAGGGAGCTGAAAGTGTCTATTGAAGACCTATGCTGTACAGGAAGCTGAAAGGTAGAAGAAGAAGCAGCAGAATTGTTTACAAATGTTATTAACTTTTGTTGACGTGTATTATATTTGATTTCCATGTCTCTAGTCCATATATGAAGAATGTTTTAACTATATTCTTTCTTTACGACACATACTACCATTGCTTGTGTATGTGGCGGGCCTCACGACGGGACCTGAACAATAAAAGCCGCTGGTTGGTGAGAGGTTGATGGTTCAAATCCCGGTTGGTTGGGATTTTTATTTATGATTTCTCTCTGAGGCAGCGGTTACCGGGCAGCGAGGCCCGGCTTGAAACGTCAATTACTCATCAACGGGAAAAAATATGAGTACATCCGAAGTCGGGGTTACCTGCCTGTGCGGCGAGGGACCCCTGGTCACACGGCTGCCAGGGAAAAATGGATTAACACGCAAAATTCAGTTCCTAGTCTCTAGGGACTTCGTCAGAGGTAAAAGCTGGCGAACAAAAACAAAAATATACTGTCTTAATGTCCGTATTAAATAGTTTTATCTTGGTGTTTTTTATATTTTTTTTTCAGCCTGTATTTTATTTTGCATGAGTGATGTTCTTGCTCTATTTAATTTCAACTTAATGTCTCCCCAAGGGGATCCTATCTAGCGCCATCGACTTTGCTGTATCTGTTTGATTTGTCCATGTTTGTGAAGTTTTTTCGACTTATATTTTTTACAGTATAGGATTGCCAATTCCATGCCCAACCCTCCTTTCTCGCCTCTAACGAACATGCTTTAACTTACTTCTGTGACATTATAAGAGAAAAAGTAGACAATGGACAAATCATAAGGTATATAAAGAGACAACAAATAAGCTGGTTTCCCGTTCTAGATAAATTGTTTAGATTCCGTATATACCTAACACGAAGCATGAATTAAAAGAGGAGATAGGAGAAGAGCAAGAGGCAGGCTCAGAGTAAGATGGTCAGACAACATAAAGGAAATTCTACAGTAACATCAATTGACAATGAGTGAAGCCGATAAAAAGGCTGAACCAGAACTTTGTATTTCCCTCGACACCCGAACGAGTACAAGAGGAAGTGAAGAAAGAAACAAAAGAAAGGAAGAAAGGGAAAACAAGAAAAAAAGAAAGAAAGAAAGAGAGAAAGAAAGAGAGAAAGAAAGAAAGAGAGAAGGAAAAAAGAAAGAAAGAAAGATAGATAGAAAGAAAGAAATAAATAAAAGAAAGAAAGAAAGAAAGAAAGAAAGAAAGAAAGAAAGAAAGAAAGAAAGAAAAGAAAGAAAGAAAGAAAGAAAACTTACACCCACCAATTCATCCTTACGATCCTCCATCCATCCTTTCATCCCTCTGCTATTATCTACCCACACATGGCTTCTCTGACTTACATCTGTGATAAGGAAGCTGCCAAGGAAACTCATCACCCAAGTCAGGAACAAGACCAGCTTCTCAACATGCCACTGAGATGTGCTCCTGGCGTAGGAGATCCCACGCTGAAGTGCCCTGTGTCTGTCGTTACACATGAGGTGTGCCAATATCAGCTGCTCCACAGGTAATGCATTAGCAATCACGGTACAGATCTGGTGAACAGGCAAGTAAACTCTACCATTCTAGTAACTGGCTCATTTTTTAATATACTTTTTTTTTTTACATTTTTTTTACATTCATGTTTTTTTTTTTTTTTTTTTTTTTTACATTTTTTGGTACATTCATGTTATTTTTTTTTTTTTACATTTTTTTACATTCATGTTTTTTATATATATTTTTTTTTACATTTTTTTACATTCATGTTATTTTTTTTTTTTACATTTTCTTATCTCTCTCTCTCTCTCTCTCTCTCTCTCTCTCTCTCTCTCTCTCTCTCTCTCTCTGCTATAGCCATCCCGTCCATTATAACGATATTGCTCTTTATAGCGCGCTGTTATTTTTTTGACGTGGCCAAAGTATTTTAATTTTCTTTGTAAAACCTTGTTTATAGGCCAGTTATTTTTAATGTTTATGTCCTTTATGTTTATGTCCTTCAATGCAGAATGGCTCAGGCAAAAGTAGCTTTCCAAAAAATGAGGAAGATACTATGCAACCTATTTTTGACAATAGAAACAAGAAAAGAGATCTTAAATGTTATGCAGAGCCAGTCTTAACATATGGATGTGAATCATGGACAATAGGACAACAGACAAGAAAATCACTAGAGTCTGTAGAAATGTGGTTTTGCAGAAGAATGTAGAAATGTGATTTTGCAGAAGAATGTAGAAATGTGGTTTTGCAGAAGAATGTTGAGAATACCATGGACAGCTAAGAAGAGCAATGAAAACGTTCTGAAAGAGGCCAAAGCAAAAATAGAGTTAATTTCCAATATTAAGAAGAAACAATCATCTTTTTTTTTTGCCATGTAATGAGAAGAGAACAATTGGAATATATTGTAACAACTGGGAAAATTGAGGGACGAAGAGATAGAGGGTTGCAAAGAGAAAAGATACCAGACAGCTAAAGAGAATGGCTTGGCAGAAGGTCAACAACAGAAATGATAAATAACTGTCGTGATCGAAAGTTGTGGAGAGACATGATCACCTACGCCAGCAGGCCCGGTACTTGATGATGATGATGTCCTTCAATTACTTCATCCTGTTTTCCATTACCCAAGGTATCCTCCGGATTTTTCTGTAACTTTTTTTTCCCCAATAAATCGGTTTTTTACTTTTTTGTTTGCGAAATTGTCAATGATTCACAGCCTTTTGTTGCTATCGAGAAGATACATGTCCTTTTCATTGATATTAATAAAAACTCCAACTGGACTACAAAGGACAAGGGGTAGGGTTCTATCGCAACCGACGGTTTCAGGGTTCACCGAGCCTTAAATGGGTACCAGATTTTTTCTGGGAAAGTAAAGAGGCACGGGCGTAATACCGACCACATTACCCCAAAAATCATGTGCTGAAGGTCTGTAAAATGCATGGTCGCGAACACCATATTCCCTATACGCCACTTGGCGTGACAGGGGTTCCTTACTTTACTACTTAATAAGAACTCAGTCCACCTCTTCTCTGCGCAAGACCAAATATCTGAACTGCCTTTTCCTGATTGGTTACATAATCCTATATATGGTGTAGCAACAGAGAAGAGACATTTTAAAATGTTGGTTACATAATCATATATATGGTGTAGCAACAGAGAAGAGACATTTTAAAATGTTGGTTACATAATCCTATATATGGTGTAGCAACAGAGAAGAGACATTTTAAAATGTTGGTTACATAATCCTATATATGGTGTAGCAACAGAGAAGAGACATTTTAAAATGTTGGTTACATAATCCTATATATGGTGTAGCAACAGAGAAGAGACATTTTAAAATGTTGGTTACATAATCCTATATATGGTGTAGCAACAGAGAAGAGACATTTTAAAATGTTGGTTACATAATCCTATATATGGTGTAGCAACAGAGAAGAAACATTTTAAAATGTTGGTTACATAATCCTATATATGGTGTAGCAACAGAGAAGAAACATTTTAAAATGTTGGTTACATAATCCTATATATGGTGTAGCAACAGAGAAGAGACATTTTAAAATGTTGGTTACATAATCCTATATATGGTGTAGCAACAGAGAAGAGACATTTTAAAATGTTGGTTACATAATCCTATATATGGTGTAGCAACAGAGAAGAGACATTTTAAAATGTTGGTTACATAATCCTATATATGGTGTAGCAACAGAGAAGAGACATTTTAAAATGTCGGTTACATAATCCTATATATGGTGTAGCAACAGAGAAGAGACATTTTAAAATGTCGGTTACATAATCCTATATATGGTGTAGCAACAGAGAAGAGACATTTTAAAATGTTGGTTACATAATCCTATATATGATGTAGCAACAGAGAAGAGACATTTTAAAATGTTGGTTACATAATCCTATATATGATGTAGCAACAGAGAAGAGACATTTTAAAATGTTGGTTACATAATCCTATATATGGTGTAGCAACAGAGAAGAGACATTTTAAAATGTCGGTTACATAATCCTATATATGATGTAGCAACAGAGAAGAGACATTTTAAAATGTTGGTTACATAATCCTATATATGGTGTAGCAACAGAGAAGAGACATTTTAAAATGTTGGTTACATAATCCTATATATGGTGTAGCAACAGAGAAGAGACATTTTAAAATGTTGGTTACATAATCCTATATATGGTGTAGCAACAGAGAAGAGACATTTTAAAATGTCGGTTACATAATCCTATATATGGTGTAGCAACAGAGAAGAGACATTTTAAAATGTCGGTTACATAATCCTATATATGGTGTAGCAACAGAGAAGAGACATTTTAAAATGTTGGTTACATAATCCTATATATGATGTAGCAACAGAGAAGAGACATTTTAAAATGTTGGTTACATAATCCTATATATGATGTAGCAACAGAGAAGAGACATTTTAAAATGTTGGTTACATAATCCTATATATGGTGTAGCAACAGAGAAGAGACATTTTAAAATGTCGGTTACATAATCCTATATATGATGTAGCAACAGAGAAGAGACATTTTAAAATGTTGGTTACATAATCCTATATATGGTGTAGCAACAGAGAAGAGACATTTTAAAATGTTGGTTACATAATCCTATATATGGTGTAGCAACAGAGAAGAGACATTTTAAAATGTTGGTTACATAATCCTATATATGGTGTAGCAACAGAGAAGAGACATTTTAAAATGTTGGTTACATAATCCTATACATGGTGTAGCAACAGAGAAGAGACATTTTAAAATGTGGAATTAAAGTTTGGTTTGTTTTCTCGAAGTAGGGTTATCGCAACATTCTCATAACTGCCCCGCCCTAAAACATCAAGCTTTAGACGTGTACACTGATCATTCCTCTACACCAGGGATTCTCAAACTGAGGCTCGCAAGCCACACGGTGCTCTCTCCTTTTTTCTTCTTCTGCTTCTTTCCGTCCTCATTTGCTTTTCAGCGTCGAGGGAAGATATAATTTGCGGTCTTTTGCTCTTCTGTACGCCTCTGCTGCTGTTATGTTTTTAGTGCTTCTAATCGATCCATCTTTTTCGTGGTCGACCCTTGGGTCTGGTATTCTCACAACGTTAATTGAGGGCTCCTTGTGTTGAGTTTTGATTACTCTGTCTTGTCACGTGGCCAAACCATTTTATCTACTGTTTCTTTAGATATTCTATGGCGGGGGACTATTCCTAGCTTTTTTCTCAGTTCTTCATTTCTGATCTTATCTCTTAGACTGTTTCCTGTCATTCGTCTGACACATTTCATCTCAGTAAAGGTTATTGTTCTTATTGTTCTTGCGGTGATCTGGTGCTTTATTAGTTAGTGCTCTCCTCAATATGTAAGTGTGGTCCACACTCACCTCCTTGGAAGAGAAACTATACGGGGCAACCGAATCACTTAAACAAACAGCTGCCTTCACAAGAGAGTCCGGAATCCTAGTCTAAATGAGCCATGATCGCAGAAGAAGAAGAAGTAAAAATGAAGCACCGCAACTCCTGGAAGTAGGCAATGTACTTAGACAAACCACATGAGATTAACTCTTTCCGCACGTTTTGCCACATAGTTCGCCATGCTGATTTCGGCCACGTACGTTAGTCGCACAGTGCGTCACGCTCAGATTGATTAGTGTTAACCGTCATCAAACCATATTCTTGTTACATCTCTAGTATCATCTTGGTAATGGTGAAATCTAATAGCCTGTTCAAATATAAAAAAATTCATATATAATATGTTATATGTTAGATAAATATAAATATGGAGACTGATTCTTCAAACCATGAACAATTGTATCTCTGAGATCTCTTCCGTTGTATTGATAAAAAGCCTCCGTACGGAAAGAGTTAAAAGCAATTACGTCGGCTAGGTCCGTTTAGTGTCAGATAATGCTTCCGTACGGAAAGATTTAAGAGCAATTATGTCGGCTAGGTCCGTTTAATGTAAGAAAATGCTTTGACAACAAATACAATGTGATGTAACTGCCGCAGTGGAATAAAGGAATGAGGGTGGGAACAGACACAAAATCGTTCGAATAAATCATACGGGAAGTGCCATATCTCAAGGCTGGAAGCTAAGAACGTGTCTCTCAATGACCAACAGAACAGAAATAAAAGGAAATGGTATCCTTGGTACATAGCAAATCATTGTATTTGTCAACGTAAAAACATAGCATGGACAAACGCAGGTGGGACGGTTCAAAGTTCTAAGAAATGTCTGGAAATAGAGAGAAATGGAGAAGGTTGATTACACTGTCAATCGTACATCAACGACCTACGTGGCTACGGGATGAAGAAGAAGCAGAAGAAGAAGATACAAAAGAAAGAGTAAGAAGAGGAAGAAGAAGGGAAAGAAGAGGAAGAAGAAGAAGAGGAGGAAGAAGAAGAGGAGGAAGAAGAAGGGAAAAAAGGGGAAGAAGAGGAAGAAGAAGGGAAAGA
This sequence comes from Megaustenia siamemsis, assembly GCA_032433765.1. Classification (NCBI taxonomy): domain Eukaryota; kingdom Metazoa; phylum Mollusca; class Gastropoda; order Stylommatophora; family Ariophantidae; genus Megaustenia; species Megaustenia siamemsis. The sequence goes on from JAVIAB010000059.1 coordinate 69,594,758, forward strand.
AGAGGAAGAAGAAGAAGAGGAGGAAGAAGAGGAAGAAGAAGGAAGAAGAAAAGAAAGAAGAGAAGAAAAGAAAAGGAAGAATAAGTGGAAGAAGCCTAACAATGCGTGTTGGGAACCTTTATTGGATGACGAGTTTTATTTATGTTATTCGTTTGAAAAAACGAGCCCCTACAAATTGAGAGTCAGGCCTGCATGAAGCTTACCTGGCATATAGTGGACCATCTTCCAAGAAATAATGTCTGGGTCATCTCATCAGCCAGTGCCAACATCACAATAGCACCTAAGTTTAAACAAATTGAAAATGCAAAAACAGAACATTATGTAAACCTAATTTTGACATCAATAATATGTTTACCCGTCTCTGACCTTGATCCTTCTAGCACCTTGACGTCGCATAGGACTTGCATTGTTGTTCACCTATCTCTGTTTTTGGCGAGATGTTTCAATCTTATCTAATGAGTCTATGCCTGCCAAATTTGCTCCTCTTATAAGGCTCTTTTTAATGTCTCTCTTATTCTGTTCATTTATCATGATGTTTCCCATATAATAGCCTGTTGTGAAATTCTCTTGTCCTTTCACAACACACTTCCGACAAATGTCCATGTTCTTTTATTAATTGTATATTAGATCGTTGGTTGCATGGCCATTTTTCTTATCTCTATATTAGTCTTGAATTCATTCCATTTTAGTTTAGATCGTTGGTTGCATGGCCATTTCTCTTATCTCTATATTAGTCTTGAATTCATTCCATTTTAGTTTAGATCGTTGGTTGCATGGCCATTTCTCTTATCTCTAAATTAGTCTTAAATTCATTCGATTTTAGTTTGGATCTTTGATTGCATGGCCATTTCTCTTATCTCTATATTGTCTTAAATTCATTCAATTTTAGTTTAGATCGTTGGTTGCATGGCCATTTCTTTTATCTCTATATTAGTCTTGAATTCATTCCATTTTAGTTTAGATCGTTGGTTGCATGGCCATTTCTCTTATCTCTAAATTAGTCTTAAATTCATTCCATTTTAGTTTAGATCGTTGGTTACATGGCCATTTCTCTTATCTCTATATTAGTCTTGAATTCATTCCATTTTAGATTAGATCGTTGGTTGCATGGCCATTTCTCTTATCTCTATATTAGTCTTGAATTCATTCCATTTTAGTTTAGATCGTTGGTTGCATGGCCATTTCTCTTATCTCTATATTAGTCTTGAATTCATTCCATTTTAGTTTAGATCGTTGGTTGCATGGCAATTTCTTTTATCTCTATATTAGTCTTGAATTAATTCCATTTTAGTTTAGATCGTTGGTTGCATGGCCATTTCTCTTATCTCTATATTAGTCTTAAATCCATTCCATTTTAGTTTAGATCGTTGGTTGCATGGCCATTTCTCTTATCTCTATATTAGTCTTGAATTCATTCCATTTTAGTTTAAATCGTTGGTTGCATGGCCATTTCTCTTATCTCTATATTAGTCTTGAATTCATTCAATTTTAGATTAGATCGTTGGTTGCATGGACATTTCTCTTATCTCGTATTAGTCTTGAATTCATTCCATTTTAGTTTAGATCGTTGGTTGCATGGCCATTTCTCTTATCTCTATATTAGTCTTAAATTCATTCCATTTTAGTTTAGATCGTTGGTTGCATGGCCATTTCTCTTATCTCTATATTAGTCTTGAATTCATTCCATTTTAGTTTAGATCGTTGGTTGCATGGCCATTTCTCTTATCTCTAAATTAGTCTTAAATTCATTCGATTTTAGTTTGGATCTTTGATTGCATGGCCATTTCTTTTATCTCTATATTAGTCTTGAATTAATTCCATTTTAGTTTAGATCGTTGGTTGCATGGCCATTTCTCTTATCTCTATATTAGTCTTAAATTCATTCCATTTTAGTTTACATCGTTGGTTGCATGGCCATTACTCTTATCTCTATATTAGTCTTGAATTCATTCCATTTTAGTTTAGATCGTTGGTTGCATGGCCATTTCTCTTATCTCTATATTAGTCTTGAATTCATTCAATTTTAGATTAGATCGTTGGTTGCATGGACATTTCTCTTATCTCGTATTAGTCTTGAATTCATTCCATTTTAGTTTAGATCGTTGGTTGCATGGCCATTTCTCTTATCTCTATATTAGTCTTAAATTCATTCCATTTTAGTTTAGATCGTTGGTTGCATGGCCATTTCTCTTATCTCTATATTAGTCTTGAATTCATTCCATTTTAGTTTAGATCGTTGGTTGCATGGCCATTTCTCTTATCTCTATATTAGTCTTGAATTCATTCAATTTTAGATTAGATCGTTGGTTGCATGGACATTTCTCTTATCTCTATATTAGTCTTGAATTCATTCCATTTTAGATTAGATCGTTGGTTGCATGGCCATTTCTCTTATCTCTATATTCGTCTTAAATTCATTTCATTTTAGTTTAGATCGTTGGTTGCATGGCCATGTCTTTTATCTCTATATTAGTCTTGAATTCATTCCATTTTAGTTTAGATCGTTGGTTGCATGGCCATTTCTTTTATCTCTATATTAGTCTTAAATTCATTCCATTATACAGACTATTCTTCTTAGGCATTTGTCTACAAAAGCGTTTAGTTTTCTCTCAATCTCTTTTGTTGTTGTTCAGCTTTCACGTGCGTAGTTAATGGTTGATAATATGTTTGAGTTTAATATTATGTTTACTTCTATGAGAACCAAAGTTTAGCTGAGTTGAACATTATGTTTACTTCTATGAGAACCAAAGTTTAGCTGAGTTGAATATTATGTTTACTTCTATGAGAACCAAAGTTTAGCTGAGTTGAACATTATGTTTACTTCTATGAGAACCAAAGTTTAGCTACCAAAGCCAGACTTGTGAATATTAGAAAACCGTATCATGTAGTCTGCTTTTATACACATTAATTATTGTAGTACAGTTTACAAATGTACATGTTTAGCATTTTTTCCTCTTTATTCCTTTGCCACGAATAGACAGTTGTGTGATTAGTTAAGATCTATCCACGTGTCCAGAACAGGTAACCTTTGTCAGTCATAGTTGACTATAGTAGCCTCCGTCAGTCATAGTTGACTATAGTAGCCTCCGTCAGTCATTGTTGACTATAGTAGCCTTCGTCAGTCATAGTTGACTATAGTAGCCTCCGTCATTCATAGTTGACTATAGTAGCCTCCGTCAGTCATTGTTGACTATAGTAGCCTCCGTCAGTCATAGTTGACTATAGTAGCCTCCGTCAGTCATAATTGACTATAGTAATCTCCTTCAGTTATAGTTGACTATAGTAATCTCCTTCAGTTATAGTTGACTATGGATTTTGCAGCGCCCCTATGAAATGTTATTTTTTGTCTTTACTTTCACTGTTTTTTTTCTCTTTTTCTATGAATCTGTCTGCTTCTTGCTTGAGTTGGAGCTGTAGAGAGTGTGTCTAAAGATTGCGGTCTGCAGCTGTTTCTTCCATGCTGCAGGGTTTATGTTCAGAGCTTTGATATCACGTGTACACACAGCATTGTTTAGAACAGGAACTAAAATATTTCATGTCAATACCCCAAATATGAACAATACTCTCAAAAAGTGTAACTGATGTTCTATGCCAGGTTGTACTTTATTTGTATTTGCTTTTCCTCTAACGTTAACTATTTGGCAGGTCTTGCTGAATATGGCCGAAAAATAAAGAAACTATATAGATTAGTTTGTTATTTAGTTTTTTTTTTAATAAACAATAATTAAACAATAGTTTTAAAATTAAATCATGCACAGAGAAAAATACAAACAAAATGCTGTAGACCACACAAGGTGTGCACCAAAATAAGGATATCAAAAGCAAGAGGAGCTTTTGTTGCACTGGGAAATATACGCCATATACGCCACTTGGCGTGACGGGGGCTCTTTACTTTTTACTTGAGCGAATTCTACATCAGTAAAAGAAACTGGGAGGATCTGGCTACAAGTTGTAGAACAAGGAGAATAAAAATAGAAAACGGCACAACAACATTCGAAGTAGGATTGATATCAGACTTAGAAGACGAAAGATGCAGTAGAAAGTGGACGAGGCCTGGCACCACGAATAGATCTTGTTCATTCGGCGGTCGAATTTGTCTATCCAGTATTGGCAGTTTCAACCACGAGAGAAGCTGTTCGGCAAAACAGCATCCAGCAAAGACACGAATATTTCACCGACCGTCTGTCAAGACGCCAAAGGCCATATACAGGTGGGGGTGACTCACAGACAACTATAGAAAAAGCCTAAGCACAGCCCCACTACCGTGACGTGTTCACCTTTGCGGGCACTGGCTGTTGAGGGAAGGATAATTTGTTAACCGTCGATAACTAGCAACGGTGAAATTTGATCTGTGACGTCACACATGTGGTGTTGCGATAATGCCTTCTCTATAGTAGGCTTTAGGAGACCATGCATAACGTTTTGAACGGGACAATATCATTTTTTGTTTCGTATGTTCCAAAAGTCGTTTCTTTACATTTTTTAATAATACCACTTTTGTTCAGTTTTAACTGAACTGAATCACAAGTTTTGCCCTGTTTTTGGGCAAAAACTGGAGAGAAGTAGAGTAAATGTTCAAGAATAGGGATGGATGGAGAGATCTTGTCTGTGGACTAGACTGGAGAGAAGTAGAGAAAATGTTGAAGAATAGGGATGGATGGAGAGACCTTGTCTGTGGACTAGACTGGAGAGAAGTAGAGAAAATGTTCAAGAATAGGGATGGATGGAGAGACCTTGTCTGTGAACTAGACTAAAGAGAAGTAGAGAAAATGTCCAAGAATAGGGATGGATGGAGAGACCTTGTCTGTGAACTAGACTAAGAAAAGTAGATACAATGTCCAAGAATAGGGATGGATGGAGAGACCTTGTCTGTGAACTAGACTGGGGAGAAGTAGAGAAAATGTTCAAGAATAGGGATGGATGGAGAGACCTTGTCTGTGGACTAGACTGGAGAGAAGTAGAGAAAATGTCCAAGAATAGGGATGGATGGAGAGACCTTGTCTGTGAACTAGACTAAAGAGAAGTAGAGAAAATGTTCAAGAATAGGGATGGATGGAGAGACCTTGTCTGTGAACTAGACTAGTGAGAAGTAGAGAAAATGTTCAAGAATATGGATGGATGGAGAGACCTTGTCTGTGGACTAGACTGGTGAGAAGTAGAGAAAATGTCCAAGAATAGGGATGGACGGAGAGACCTTGTCTGTGGATAAGACTGGTGAGAAGTAGAGAAAATGTCCAAGAATAGGGATGGATGGAGAGACCTTGTCTGTGAACTAGACTAGTGAGAAGTAGAGAAAATGTCCAAGAATAGGGATGGATGGAGAGACCTTGTCTGTGGACTAGACTGGTGAGAAGTAGAGAAAATGTCCAAGAATAGGGATGGACGGAGAGACCTTGTCTGTGAACTATGCTCCAAAAAGTGGTCTAAATGACATCGATTGATTGATTGAATTAAACGTTTCACTAGTGTTTGTTTTATATGCTTAACTCCTCATTTTTTTCATGTATGCAGAATATTGCAAAAGTCCGTCCCGTGTTTACTATCTCAATGTCCTGTTTTTGGCATTCCAATACCCCGTTTTTTTTCTAGAAAATATAGTCAGTATATAAATATTGGCGTTTACTTAATAATCTGTATTACTAACACTACACGAGAAAAAATATTAAACACTTACTTATTATGATGTCCGCCGCAGCCAGATGAACAACAAAAAGGTTGAAAATAACTCTCAGTCGAGGATCTCTTAAAAATGCGGCAATAACAGAACCGTTGCCAAGGATACCATGGTTAGGACGGCCATGATCCAGGCAAGAGAAAGGTACTCATTGCCAGGTTGTCTTACGGTCGTAATATTTATTGCTTCGGTCGTACTTGGTATGTTGAACACAGGAAGCGAGTTGTTGGACGTCATTATATTTTTCTGTTTAAAAATTGACGGGAGAAATAAAACTATGAACGTTTTCTACATGAAATTTATTTAGCAGATTTTTCTTCTTCTACCTTTCTGCTCCCTGTAGACATAGGTCTTCAACAAGCACTTTCCAAACAGTTATTTTTATTGCCATTCTTTTAAGATCACCCCCATGTCTTCTCCATCATCTTCATCTCTCCTTCCATTTGTCTTCTCCAAGAATAGTTTGGTCTTCCTCTTTGTCTTTTTTCCTGGGGATTCCAAAAAAGGGCCTCTTGAGTAATACTCTCAGTTGGCATCAAGTGTGTGTCCTATCCATCGCCATCGTCTTCGCTGTATCTCTTTATCCACTGGCTTTTGACTAGTACTTTTCTATAATTTTATGTCAGTGATTTTCTCCTGCCATTTCCCTCATTTTATTCTGCGGAAGCATCCATTAATAAAGGTCTGTATCTTCATGATTGTCATTTTTGTTGTTCTCCATGTTTCACAGCCATATAATTTTACTGATGTTTGCATTTAACGGTCCAGTGAATGAATTTCAGCATGCAATTGTTTGGGACTACTTCCTATCCCTTTTGTTCTCTTTTCTTTGTCTTGTCTAGTAGACAGATCGTGTCCATCGCACAACGGACAACTCAACAGTGCTCAGATCCCCGCACTCATCACCTTCCTCGGTATAAAACATGCCCGCCACAAACTAAGGAAAGCACTGAAGATGGGTTCTTTGACCGTTCTGCGAGGAAGCAGTTTTTTTGTAGTCATCGTTTTATCTTGAATGAAAGACAGTCTTACAGAACTAACGAGTCTATTTTAAACCATAGGTTTTCTCATGTTTTTCTTCTTTTAAGTGGACTCTCCGCTAGAATTAACATGATCCTCAGCCAGCGGCTGGGTCGACCGCGGGGGTATTTTTTTTTCCAACCATGAGTAAAACTCACACTGCCTCCAGCGGGAATCGAACACGGGTTGTCCGAACGTCAGTAGCCCAGTCGGGTGGTTACCGAGGTCCCCTCACAATGAGTGAAGCCGCCAAAAGGGTGAGATCCAGAACTTTGTATCTCCCTCGACACCCGGACGGGTACAAGAGGGAGTGAAGAAGAAGGATAAGAAGAGTTACGGAATAGTTGCAGTTAAGGAAGTTAGTTAGTTAGTTAGTTAGTTAGTTGGTTGGTTGGTGGTTGGTTGGTTGGTTGGTTGGTTGGTTAATTGGTTGGTTGGTTGGTTGGTTGGTTAGTTATTTAGTTAGTTAGTTAATTAGTTAGTTGGTCAATCAATCAGTCAGCCAGTCAGTTAGTTTAGTTTAGTTTAGTTCAGTTCAGTTCATTTCAGTTTAGTTTAGTTTAGTTTAGTTTAGTTTAGTTTAGTTTAGTTTAGTTTAGTTTAGTTTAGTTTAGTTTAGTTTAGTTTAGTTTAGTTTAGTTTAGTTAGCTAGCTAGTTAGTAAGTTAGTTAGTTCATCAACTATGGTTTGGTCGCAGGCTGTAAACGTAGCGGAAGTCATAGTTTTCCACGATAGACGATTTGCTGTTAGTTCTTGTAGTTCTTCCTTGTTTCTTAATCCCATAACTGAACCGTCCCTAGTAATTGTTCTATTTAGTGCTTCTTTTGGTCTTCTTTGTTTTCTTTTATTAGGTGGTTTCCACGTGATTGCCTGTTGGTGAAACCTTCTTTGTCCATTCTCAGCATTTAACGGATGCGTTTCCTAGAACTAATGAAGAGTAATGACAACGTTCTGAAAGAGGCCACAACAAAGAGAGAGCTAATATCCAATATTAGGAAGAAACAATCATCATTTTGTGACAATGTAATGAGAAAGGAACAGCAGGAATATATTGTAATAACTGGAAAAATTGAGGTACGAAGAGATAGAGAGAAGCAAAGAGAAAAGATAGCACTTTGCATAAGAGAATGGCTTGATAGAAGGTCAACAACAGAAATGATAAATAACTGTCGACATCGAAAGCTGTGGAGAAACATGGTCACCTACGCCGGCAGGCTTGGTACTTGATGATGATGATGATGATGATGATGATGATGATGATGATGATGATGATGATGATGATGATGATGATGTATCGAACACCTTCCTCTTATAAAGCTCGACACGTATTCCTATTTAGTTTAGTCTCATGTCTTATATTTTCAAGTGTATTCTCTCCAGCTTACGTTTGAGATTATTTGTAGACATTGACTTTCAAAAGCATTTAATTTCCTATCTAAGGAATGTGTGATTTGATATAGAGTAATAGCATACAACTGCGACGCTACCATAAGCAGATGAGCACACACAATATATAAATAAGACAACTGAAAATACATAGTGACTTGATAAAGAATATTTGAAAATGAAAATTGTATTTAAAATGAATAGATGAAATATGTTTGTCTGCGCGTTTTGCCTTGAACAAAGCCAGAAGCAAAAAGACAATCATGAATAGACAGACTTTCATTAATGGATGCTTACGCAGAATAAAAGGATGGAAATGGCAGGACAAAATCACTAACATAGAATTATGGAAATGCACCTGTCAAATACCAGTGGATAAAGAGATACAGCAAAGAAGATGGCGCTGGATAGGACACACACTGTGGAAGCCAACTGAGTATAACACAACAGGCCCTTTTTTGGAATCTCGAAGGAAGAAGACAAAGAGAAAGACCAAAATATTCTTCGACAAGACAGATGGAAGCAGAGATAAAGATGATGGGGAAGACATGAAACGATCTTAATAGAATGTCAAGAAACAGAACGGCTTGGAATGTGTTTGTTGAAGACCTATGCTCCACAGGGAGCTGAAAGGTAGAAAAAAGCCAGAAGCAAATTAAGCCTAATGATGTCAGTTTAATTGAACCAAAGAGAATTGAGACAAAGACCAACAGTTAATTTTTTGTGTTTCGTTCATTGTTTCAGCACTACTGAGCCCCACCGTCGTTTTGATTTTGTGCTTTGTTCATTGTTTCAGCTCTACTGAGCCGTAACATCGTTTTGATTTTGTGTTTTGTTCATTGTTTCAGCACTACTGAGCCGTAACGTCGTTTTGATTTTGTGTTTTGTTCATTGTTTCAGCTCTACTGAGCCGTAACGTCGTTTTGATTTTGTGTTTTGTTCATTGTTTCAGCACTACTGAGCCCACCGTCGTTTTGATTTTGTGTTCTGTTCATGTTTCAGCACTATTGAGCCCCACCGTCGTTTTGATTTTGTGTTGTTCCTCGTGTAGGAAAAGCTGTAAACATGACATTTGTATTAATTTTTTTTTTTTTTTTTTC